>JASAOE010000407.1:0-100000 GCA_029964075.1 Patiria pectinifera
AAACTGATTAATTTTCGGAAAAGACTTTTTATATTTTGTTTATTTCATTTATCAAAAAGTACAGAACAAACATAGCCTAAACATGCGTGTGATAACGTGAACTCAAGTTTGTAGTATCCCTTACAATTTTTTTCCCCTCAATTTTTGTTATTCTTTGCCGAAAGAATTTGTGGTATCTCTTGAAATTTTATGTAATGTTTTGTTGTTTCTGGATAATTCTTTGTACATGTACAAGTCTCTCAATATTTGGTTCAATTCTCCATGATTTTGTCAATTACAAGTCCAAGTCATGAGTGACAGGGATGAACATTTTAACAATGACAAAAGAAAAGGAATGCTTTATCAATTAGCATGGCACCTGACTGGGGTCAAGATTAGTTACTACTGACTTGATTTTCAACTCCATGTAGAAGTATCCCTTGAGACATCTGTAGCCTTCCATTTTTATGTTGCATCCCTTACATTTTTTATGTTTTGCTATAGTACTCATTGAGGCAGTTTTAAGAATACGAAATGTTACATCAAAAATCTTTCAATTCTCAAGATTTAGGGCCTACTCTTCCTTCAAAGCTTACTTAAATAGCATAAATGGTCTCAACTGGCTGTACATGGCAAATAATTATCAAGTGGCACCATAAATATTGTCGACCATTTCCCATATTGCATGTTAGAAGTTTGTGAACTGCAATACTTACAGTTTATCATTCTTGACTGTCTTGAAACAAGACCAGGCAAGCCTATTAAAGCTGGTCTCAGAGTGCACCAAATTCTATTGACTGAGTATGGCTGTTCACTGGAAGTCTATTCATGCATGTGGTCTACACGATGGGCCAGATTTAGCCCATTCATTGACTTTAATACAGAGTCATCCTATATGATAGCACTGCCCAGCTCATGAGTGACAGTCAGTGAGCCAGTCAGCCTGTGAGTCAGTGAGATAGGTACAAAGAGAACGTTGGCATGCTTCCTGCCACTCTGGAAATCAGGGAAAACCTTGAAAATGAGTTTCCATTTTTTTAGTCAGGGAAAACTCAGGGAATTCAGCAGAAACTCAGAAGGAATTTTTTCTCCAGTTTGGTGTATGTGCGTCTTGTGCCTTGTGTCCAAGTTGTGTCCATTGACTGACTGGCCATGGTGGCGTTTTTAATAGTGTTTATGCCATGTGAATATCACACACGTCTCCGGACAAAGACCATTGGCTGTGCTACACCAACTCTCGACTTCCCAGCAACCATGTTAAAGTGAAAATATTTCTCCTGGAAATTTTGACCATTTCTCAGGGAAATATCAGGAAAAACTTGGGGAATTTTGTTGTCATAATAAATGCTGGGAATTCCAACTGGTCTGGCCCTCTGGGAACAGCACCCCCCCCCCCAAAGGAAGTATAACAAAGACCAGCAGCATACATAATTTTCAAGGTTTTTAGTTTTGTTTCCATGTTCATGGGACAGACATATCTTGTTATCTAGGTCGTTGCCCTACAGTGGTGAACCTGAGCTAAAGTTACAGGCAACTGAGTCAACAGGAAGCAAGTGTGGGAATCTTTGCGTTTTACTTACAGGAAGATCAAACGAAAAAAGAGTTAATGTCCGCATTCTTTTAGACTTTGTTTACTTTTTGAGGTGGGGGAGTCCTGGAAATGTGCAAGGCTCTGGTTTGATGCCATGGTTGAACTCTGTTGCCATATCCTGTTGAACGGTAATAGAAAGACTTTGATGTTTCCTTTTGGAAACTAAGTTTTAGTCTTGAATTAACTGAGTGCACCAGAAGCTAGTATCAGTGTTTTGATGGATGGTTGGCTTGCAAGTTGCTATTTAGCCTTAGGCAAGGCCAATAGTTAGGGTTCCCAAAGTGGTGGAAAAATCTTGGAATATCCTACTATTTAAAGTACATGTAGCTATCATGGAGAGTCATGGAAAAGTCATGGAAGTTTTGTTATTTTACAAGGAGTCGTGGAAAGTTGATATTCCAAGAAAAAAAGTCATGGGATGGAATCATGCATAACTCATACATGATGATGTGCAATATCTATGAGGCTACGGCAGTCTTCCAGTTTGCATTCCAGTTTAGGAAACTTCCCTTTATACATGTACTTGTTGCATGTTCAATGCACCATTGTGATGCTTTTGTGGTGCTCAGTGGTCTTGTGTCAAACTGGAAGTATGAGGGGAGTGGTGTCTCTTCAACTCCCTTGCCTCCAGAGCAAAAGGCTCATAAGATGCCTAAACAGTGTAGGAATTGGTCATGGAAGGCCCTAATTTTGTTGTGGAAAAGTCATGGAATTTCATTTCAAGATTTTTGTTGGAACCCTGAACATTTTGAAGATTGGTGCTGATTGTGTCCTAGAGTCATGATTCTGTTAAGATTTTTTTTCTTCAGATTCTGAAATTTCCCTTTTCCACTGAACCATCCCCAAACCCATATCTTCAGGTTCAGGAGCCTGCCTGACTCTTTCTAATGTCGCTGTTAACAAAAATCCATATTGCTTGTTTTTTCCAACTTGGTTCATTTGCAACTGGGAAGAAAAAACAAAAAAAAGAGGAAATTTCAAGCTTTAGGCCTGCAAGACTTGAGGCATACAGTTAATGGAATTTATGTGAAGTGAAAAACAAAGGAATCAGATTTGAGGAAAAGTTGCATGCCTGGTTATACCTTCAGTTTGTGTAAAAGTTTAGTTTAACATCAGTCCAATAAAACATTGAATTTTGGGGGAGATGGAGGGATAATCAAATTTGACATTTTTGTTCCAACCTTGTGAAATATAAGTGTGTGCTGTCAAACAGTATTAACACCCCCTCCCCCAACCCACCCCCCCCCCCTAATTATTCTTGGTCTTCCATCCCGTTTCATTACTGTCAGATATTTAAATTTCAAATGCGGAATTCAGTGTCTTGAGGATTTTTTAATTATTATTATTTCACGTGTCACAGGGATGGGGATGGGAGTTGATTTGGAGTGCACTGTTTAAAACATTTTATGTTACAGGTTCAAGGAGCAAAACTGCTATGAAAATTGGTCGGTCCCATCAAATTTGAGATTTTTTGTTTTTTAAAGAAATGTAAAATTAAGTGAAAAGAAAAAAGATACCAATACTGTTTTAATTGAAATGCCAGAAACATATTCTGAAAAAAAACTACCAAAAAACTCCATTCATTTAAAAATGGTAGGTTTTTAGAAAATGGTGAGTAAGTGTTCAAATGAGTTTGTTGAAGATTGAACATCATCCCATGATGCTACCCTGTCTTACTAGTAGCCAGAATCTATTATGCAGAAATCTCTGGCCTTTTGTCTGAGGATATTTACTGGAATTTCCAGCTTGGACGCATTAATGCAAGTGGCAAACATTGGACAACGCTTTTAAATCAGTTGGCCATTTCACAGTAAGCCTATAGCCGACTGTCTGTAAACATTGGACAAATGTTAGAAGAGAGAAAACTGCCTTGCCAAACAGTCCGCTGTTGATACAAGCAATCATGAATTGAATCTTTTTGGGGAAGCTGTTGAAAGTAAAGTGGAACGAATAAAAAGAGGGAGATCTAGGTGACAAGTCTGTGTTGGAATACAAGTAGATGCTGCAGGCATATTCTGTTTGCAGCTGTTTGTGCTCTGGACGTACACTTATAGAATATAAGGGCTTCTGCATGATGAATATTATCAGTAGAGAATGTCAAATGTACATAATGTATGTTCAGAGGAAATTTGTAAGGGGAATTTCAGAAATGTAATCTTGCTTGTGTTTTAGAAATCTTTTTGGTTTATGATCTAAAAAAAATGCCTAGAGGTTAGATTGTCCCCCCCCCCCCTAAAAATATGGGGACTGGTAGCCATAGCTCCCTTGCGAGCCATTGAATGGATCACCTCTGCGTGCGCAGCATTGAATCACCATATTCAGCCTTTGTGCGTGGACGATATTTGAACATATGGGTATAAAAAAACTGAATCTTGTCCTACAACAAAAAGTACGCAAAATCACCAGTGTCTCCATGGAAGCAACTTTCAACCATATCAACTGCAAATACTGAACAGTAATGCTCCCCTCGTTATTGATATTTGCCATAGACACTTTCGAATTCAGCACAAATCGAAGCCCATCACCTCCGAAAATGCACATTTATGGCCTATTGCCATTTTGCATAGGCTGGCGGGATTCAGACCTACATGTATGCACATCCTGCATATAATGTGCATACATTAGCAGGAAAGCCTCCTAATGTATTCAGGATTCACTGCTATCTACTTATCCCCATATTGGAAGTCCAGGGAACCAGACTACCTTGAGGTTGGTTGATTTTTCTGTTGAGTTCAATTTTAACTTGAGACTTGCACGAAACAATCCACAAGCTTGCTTGGGAGGGACTCGAACCCACGACCTCCTGCTTACTAGCGCGGACGTCTGAACCACTTGACCACCGAGCTTGCTTGGGTTTGGCTGGTTTCGAACCTGATGTAGCTGTTGGTATCGTGAAATGTGTTTTGTTTTGCCATGTAGCCTGGTTTTAATTTTGAATATTCCTCACAAATGACATTCAAAACCTTTCTTTTTCATTGTCTGAGAAGTTAGTATGCTAAGTAATTTGTAAAGTTGGTTATTGGTACCTGATCCCATAACCTGGAACCGGTTCCTGACATCAACGGTCAGGTACTTGGGTACCCGGTTCCAACAGCCGTACCGCCCACTGACTGGGGGTACCACTGGTACAAACAAGAACAGTGGTAAGGCGATAACATTTAAAAGTCTACTGCATACATGTGTACTTTTCTTTCCGAATATCATGAATACAAAGTTCGGCAGAGCTATGTACATGTATAACCACATACATACACCTATGTGAATAGACTGTGGTTGAAAATGTGAACAGAAAAAAATGTTCCAAAGAAGAAAAAAAAGGCTTTCAGAGTTTGAGCTAATCTGAATGTCCACTGTCTCTGACTCACCCTTTACTGTTGGTGTTTGCATTGGTAAGCCTGCCCTTCTGCACCACTCATGGTGTTGTGAGGACAGGACATTGTCCCAACATGAATGGCTGTTTGTACAGCCTTGCTCAGGGCCCATTGATGGAGGCAAGAAAAGAAAGTGGAGTGAAGGACTAAAGACTGGGATAAAAAAAGAACGAAATGCAGTGATTTAAGAAGTAGGGGAGTTTGATGCTAAGGACCACTTGCTTGTCTGTTTCTGGTTAGAAAGAAGGTCTGATAAAGGATGGGTCATTTTATGTTGAGGGCCAGGGATTTTCGTTTTTTGGCAGAAGATGGGGAAAATATCTTTTGATTTAAAGTTGCCCTGTTCTACTTTTGAGTTAATGCATCCAACATAATATATGTTATTTTTAAATTGTTTTGTGTCTAACAATGCAAAAGATATTAAATGTTAAAAATGTTAATGCCATTGGTTGTTAGACTGGAAATTCTACGTTATTCATGTATAAACTTGAAAGCACTCGGAGAGCGCACACCTCCGCCAGGGCTGAAAAATTCCTTATCATATTGTTAGTACACCCATACAGCCTTGCATATCTTATTTGAATTCCATATTTTATTGCACATTTAAAATGTGTACATGTATATGCCTGTGCTGGTCTATTTTTCCACTCCCCCATTGTATGAAATGGTATGGTTCATTGACCTGTGTGGTTAGATTAGATGGGTTACACGGCATACAGGGTCACTCGGTGAGTGTCACGCACACGAACCTGCGCACAGAGCGATTTGGTGAAATTTTACATGCATATGGGTGAAAAATTCCTTTAAAAAAAATCCTGCATCCACACGCACATCCCGATCACTTCAAAATCTAATCGATTTGTACTTGTACCAATGACCACCCCTAAAAAAATATTTGTGAAAACCCGTCCACAACTTTTTGAGTTATCCTGTTCACAGACAAGCACACAAACCAACCAACCAACACACAAACCAACACCGGTTGGTAAAGGTAACGATTAGCGAAGGTAATAATTTTATACTTTAGTGGAGAACTGGCAGAATTAATTATCCTTTATCAAAAAAAAACCACCACTTCAATTATATTGTCTGGAAACCCATAGACGTTTTGCAAGCTTAGACTCCATGCATGAGCAGTAGATGACACTTTGTGATCCATTTCGAATGCCCCAGTAAACAGGACCATAGAGCGAGAGGGACATACCCCTTGCACGTACTGGTTCGCGCACGTATGGTGCTGCTAAGTACGCACAACAAACTTTTATTCCAGATCTGCACAATCTTGTGGTGAGTTTGCAAGAATGTCGAGTGCCATTATCAATGTGTACGAATGTCCCTCCAAGTGGTCTCCGCGGCCCAACTATCCCTTTGTAACCATTGAGGGGGTTGTTGTGCATGGAGCCCATATCATTCTTATTTTATTGAGAATTTGTATACAGCTTGTTCAAAAGTCTCGTTTTTACCATGCGTACATTTCGTACCATGAGATCAAGTTTATAACAGGCAAGCAACTTTTCCTTGGATCAGCTGATTACCTCGTTTTTCACTTCACACTTATGCCACTACAAATTGAAAAACACTGTACAAAGTCTTGTAAAGATGGGATTTTTTTCGTTGTTGTTACTTCCAAGTTGCATGCCTGTCATGAGAAGCAGCTGGGACTTCAAAGAAACACTCTGCATACATAATGTAGAGACGTTATCACCGATTGATCCTTGTACTTAGAATACTATCTCAGAAAAAAGGCAAAACGTTGATTGTTGAAAACAGACACTTCTAATAATATCTGTTCAGATTGTGAGTCCTTACACTCAAGTACTTTTCAAGTAGCCTTTAAAACCTGTAAAGGAATGCAGTTACAAATGCATTTTGCCCTGGTGTAGCACATTTCAGTTGATGTGTGCCAAGAAAACTGCAAACTGATCCGTGATTGTCAATTTATGACAGGGGCAAAACCTTGAGGTCTGTTTTCCTTAGTTATCCGTGGGTCTTCTAGGCTTTCCACACTTGTTGAGTGTTTAGATTGCCCTTTGTTGCTCACAGTTAGACCAAATTCCTGCGCACAATAGCCGGTCAGTATAGTCTGGACAGCCGAACAATTCATGATTTGTCATTTAATGGAATTCTCCGGACAAAACTGTTCTCTGTGAGTTGCTTGGTTTGTTGGACTCTTTGGCAGACCGTCTGTGGTTGGCAGTGTTCGTTGGAAGGTCTTCTGCAAATTAAAAAGTGGCCGCAAGGGGCAATTTTGTGTTTCTATACAAAATTGCAATATGGAATTTGCTAAAGTTGTGAAGCGATTGTGCGTACCCTAGCTTACAAAAGTACAAATTTGTTTTCAAGGTGTTTGTATTGGATTAAGTGGTCTCATCATGCTTATGGAAAAGTAAACTCAATAGAAAGCTGGTAATGATGTTTTGGAAAGTGGATCCGACACTTTCAAGGAGGTTTGTACTAGGGGTTTTCAGCCAAGCTCCAAGCAAAGTTTGCTGTTTAGATAATTGTCAAGCTTGTAGCCAAGTCTGCAGCTTATTAATAAGCTTCCAGTCAAGTTTTTAGCTTTAGATGACTTAGCTTACAGCCGGATTTCAAGCCAAACAAATACAGCTACCTATTTACCCCTGCTTTCAGTAAAACTTGTCACAATGTCAGACTCATTTTCAGACAACATTGACAGAATGAAGTTAGCCAATTGACAAGACCGGTTCATCCCACTAAAGGGTTAGGTCATTGTTAGCGCAGATGTGAACTGAGGAGAGATTTAACTTACAACGATCAGGTTTTGAAAGTTTTTACATGATTAAGGCAAGGTATAAGTCATATAAATTCTGCAGTGTGATCTCCGTAATGATCTCCATTAATGTGGTAATGCCCCCTGCTCAAGGACATTTAGGAAACCTCAACATCTTCTGACAATCACTTGAGTCTTCATCTGCATCTTCAGTCTTCATCTATAAAAGAATATGCAGTTTGGACTCAAGTAAGGTTGTACAAACGAAGAGTTTGTTCCCAAAATGCCATATATTCATATGAAAAACAGGAAAAAATTTGCACAGTTATGAAACTTTAAAGATTAAAAACAATATAACAGATCAAATTAGGTTTTGCCCTTCACCGACGTTTTTTAAACACTGTACCAGTGTGGTGTTACCTCCACGTTGAAAAGGAAAAATCACTCGGGTGGGACTCCGAACCTCCCTCTCCCTCCTGCTTTGCAGATGTTACCACTTTACCACACCTAACTAACGGGATCAGGCCTTTGTCGTAAGACTGAGTATACAGTGTTTAAAAAACGTCGGTGAAGGGCAAAACCTAATTTGATTTATATCACCCCGACGCAAAAGTTCCATAATATAACAGATGTTTCTAAACCTCATTTTTTGCTTTATTGTATGCTTATATTGTGTTTAAATAAATATATACTGTCAAAACTGGGAAGCCAGGAGAGGGTGTGATTCTAAGAAAATGGCGTTTATTGCGTTTTTGAAAGAAATTTCTTCAATAGGTTTCGGCAACCCCAGGTGGGAATCGAATAGACTCTACTGTTTTCTTCATTCAAGAGTTGACTTCCTGAAATGACCAATTCCAGTTCCCTCAAGAATAGATTCCGAATACTTCAAAAGAAATTTTATATGTATAAATAATAATCATTTTTAAGAGAGGGAAAACAGTGCATTAGGCCAAAAAAAAAAAATATTTGGTCTCTGGTCAGACCAAAGTTCCGGAATTGACGCGGACACGCGGTTTTTTTTTTTTTTTTTTTGCTTTTTTTGGATTGGAACCAGACAAGGTGGGTAGTATTTTGCTGTTTGGTTGTGTCCATCATAATTTACATTGAATCCTCTTACCTCCTTATTGCACCTTGGTGCAATTTCCATTCCCTTGGTGCTCTTTGTAAAACAAATTGAGGAGGTGCGGAAATAGATGAGGCTGCTGGAGCTACCGCGAACATTTTGGAAGAAAAAAAAGAAAGAAAAGATCCAATGACAGCTGGCAGCGCGCTGACTCGACCGATCCTTGTATTTTGTGATCAGTACTACTTATTAGTGATTTTACAGCTTTCTCCCCCATTGCTTTTCAATGTGTGAATTGGCCTTCCAACTGGGTATGTGCACAATAAAACTATTTCCTTTTTTGTGAAAAATCATTGCAGGTACCAGTAAAATTTAAGACATAGGGCCTATTCTTTTTCTTCAGTAAGCACAAAATTTCAAAAACTTTAGACAGCAAAGTGTTTGCAGGTGTTTTGTGCCCCAACTTTTGTGCGAATAATAGTTTCCGTCATCTTTTTTGATTGCATGAAGAAATTGCATGATTTGGTGACATAGACTTGTGCCTGTATCAACTATTTTAAGTGAAAATCATTGATACCTGATATGCACAAACAGTTGGAGTGCCGAACTGGCTTATTGTGCACTGATTCCAAACGGAATTGTTTCCTCCTGGATAGAAAGTGGAATCAGTACGTGCGTGTGGATAAATTGCCTGGTTCAGCTTTACTCAAGTTCTGTTGTGCATAAAATGTGTTTTGTACTGATTCTCAACCATATTCATTGGGTCCGAATAGGCTGCTGGGGGAGGGGGTATTTGTGTGTCTCGGAGGCTGTTGTGTTACTGGAGGGACATGGCCCATAGACTGCTTAAGTGGATAAACCTTTTTTCGCCGCTGTGCAAACAACACTTTAAGAGTGTGCTGTTTTGATGACAGCTTGTCTCCATACATTTGTGGCTGTCCAAAGTCTTTATAAAAGCTTTGCACAAAAGTGCACTTTCATTTCAAGTTTTGCAATTTTGAGTATGTTTAGAAGATTTCTTAAAGGCAAATAGAATAATTTGCTTTTCTTGCATTTTGTTCGTTTCCAAAAATAACGCCACTTAATATCCAAAGAAGAATGTTCACAACCTATAACCTTTTGAATTAAGGTTCAGCTCAGTGGATATTACACTTTGGAGAAAACAGTGAAAAAGCATGCACAACCTTTTGATTACGAAACACTATTTTGTCCATAGTAAGCCTGGTCAAGTAGTGGATTTTTCTACTCGCGAAGAAATTACTTGCGAGTAGTCGAGTACTCGCGAGTAAAGCAAAAAATGACATAGGTAAGTGTGATGGGAAGTAACTACAAGCAAATAGTGTGCAAGTCACACCACATTCTTCAGCACTATTAAGATCTCCGTACGGTGCAACGTTTTGAGTCCTTTACTTGAATTTTTTTTTTGGACAAATGGAATCCTAGGGAGAGAGAGATGGAGGGAATGATTCCCTCCTAAACCCTAAATTGCTACTCATGAGTACCTGCTTCTGCTCGTGCCAGGACAAGTTGGTCCCGCCCATTCAGAAATTGGAAAAGGCAAAACAATAGCTTTGTTTAACCCTTTCTTGTTATTATTCATTTTTGTAATGAAACCAAGGATTCCTCAAAAGTGCCCCAGGCACTGCAGCGTGCAAGCCTGAAGAAACCTGTAGAGAGAAGACAGTGAGAAGAAATGACATTTTTAGAGGTGGGAGGAAAATCCCAGAAGAATATTCTTGGGAAAACTCACGGAATCAGGTAGGGACTGAAAACCCAATCCACATATTGACCCAGCAGGATTCGAACCCGGGTCACAGCGGTGGAAGGTGAGGAAGGTACCGCTACGCCAAACTGACTTTGTGTGCCCCCTCCAGAAAATAAGGCAGCCCTTAATGCCCCCTGTGAATAAGACCCCAGTAACACTACTGTTACTGTTGGGTTTTTTTATATATAAAAGTGGCTGCATATGAGGTTGCACATTCAAAAATCCGATTTGTTTGAGAAACTTGATTGTGACCATTAGTGAATCACCCAAGATGCAACAATTATGACAAATTTTGTGAGTTCTTTTTATAAAATTTTTAGACAGTTTCAAAAAGTTCTTGAATCTTAGTTAAGCTTAGGCTCCACGACAATGTCATTTCGTTTGGTTCAGGCATTAGGAATTCTCACTCCTCAACAGGGATTCCAACCTTTTGTGCTATCCAGAGTAAATTTTTTTTGAAGCATATTAAAATCCCTTCAAAAGGTGAGGGTGCTATCAGGATTTGCACATTATGAGAACTTGGAAAGCTTCCATCTTTCTCAGAATTGCGACCACTCGACCCCTTTCCTGGAACCACCCATTGAGTAGGTGCCACATTCACTATGTGTACATAGTTTGTTTCCAAAATGCTATAAACGCCATTTTTTTATCTTGTAGAATCCCGCCCTCTCCTGGTTGCCCAAAGTCAGTTTTGACGCATGCTACAAAGTTAAACACAATTTAAGAATACATTAAAGCAATGAAGTTTGGATACAGCTGTTATAGTTATACTGTGTTGTTTCTATAAAGTTTCATAAACCTGCAACTTTTTCACTTTTTTTCAAATGGATGTCGCATCATGGAAATAAACTTTTTACACTGTTGCATTAAATATGTTAGTCTGAGTATTGCCCAGTACTGTCCCAGAGAGCCCTCTTTGTAACCAACTTCTGATATCTGTGAGCAATGCAAATTTTATGCGACCCTGCACGCTAGCCAAACGGAGTCCACTTTAGAAATTGTGACATCATTTTGATCAGAAATGTGGACTAAGCTGTTGATTGGTCAATTTGGCTACCATGTTTTTGTAATACAACAACAGGTTACTGTGAGACCCAATAGAAGGTACCCACTAAATGGTCAGAATCTGGAGGTCAAGACGCAGTCTCATTTTGCATAATTAATCGCCAAATCTGCTCACCTATCATAGACCCATAATTGCTGTGCAAGGGGATATTCCATAGACTGCAATATATAGGATACAAGGAAGACTTTCTGTTTGGAAAGGGCCAAGTCACAGACTTGAGGCAATTGACACAGCCACTTGGAGGCAGCCAAATAGACTGTAAACTAAAGAAACTGCCTAGAAGTAGAAATTCCTCAGAGAATTACACGGGGAAATTTTTTTCCTGTAATAGTTCTTCTTTGAGATATCCTGACAAAAGTTGCCGGTACATTGCTTCATGTTACATTGCCCTGAGCATGCCTTGAAAAAAGTGCCAGTTGTGACAGAATTCTTGAATGAACTTAGTTGTAAAAGTACATTTTTGTTTGTTACTCCTTTGGTAGTTTGACAATTGTACAAGTGGGCCATTTGGCAAGTCTGAAAATACAAAACAAACATGAAGTTGTCATACAGGTAGCAGCTGAACCCAGTTCTGATTTTGTGGCTTTTGGTTGTGTGTAGGTGACTTACCGCATCATCAACCACGCGTGAAATCTCAACCCCATTTCAATCACTGCAGAATGGGTGGCTATTGTGGCACTTCCAAAAGTTATGCCCATTTGCTTAACCAAAGGATTTAAGGAACAAATAACTTTTGAGTTTGGCACCGGTGTAGATTGGATTTCTATTCCCCCACTTTTAAAGGACATGTTCCATGCAATTTTAGATTAAAAAATATCTTATATGAATTGGTTCAGTAATTACACACAGCTTTTCCTGTTGTCCTCTGCCCTGTCAGAAATGGACATTGTCAATGCACAAAGAATAAAAAAAACCACTGGATTATTTGTGGGTTTATTGTAGGTTTAGGTCGATAAACTGCAATTTTTTTTCTGGAATGCAGTGATCAAGTTGAACCTTTAGGCCAAACCCTTTGTCCTTTTAGCCCTGACCCTCAAAAGGTGAAGAGAATTTTCCCCCAAAAGAACGTAGGAAATGTCAATACTAATCAGGGGTTGGAAATTGGAGATATTAAACCTGTAAGGTACACACAATCCTTCATTGACCACGGAAACGTGGGGGAACTTCTGGAGCATACAGTATTTCGGGCATTGATTTTGGAGAATTGTTCATTTTTATCTTGCCTGGGAAATAGTGAAGTCATCTCACTTCATTTATCAATGTACCGGTAGGTAAGTTTTTTCTAACTGAATTTTATATTGCTCTACAGGACAAACATACAGAGGATTAGGGCCTATTGCTTGTGGGCTTTTTTTGGGGGGGGGGCCTTGGGGGAGTAAGAGGAAAGAGCTGGTTTGTACAGAACTTTGTAAAAAAAACCTGATAAATGCTTTCTTTTTTTTAAAGAGAGGATGGACGTAAGTACTTTTTTTCCCTCCGTTCATTGAAAATATTGGGGATGGGAAATATTCCTGTGTCATTATGTGCATTGTAACTGATCCACTTTTTATTCAGTCTGTTTGAATGGATAAACGCTCAGATAGGACTGTGCATCAGAACCGTGTACTCGAGTACCCGACCGCTAATGTCAGGAACCGGTTCCAGATTATGGGATCGGGTACCAGTAACCAACTTTACAACTTACTTATTAACTTCTCAGACAATAAAAAACAAAGGTTATGGATGCCATTTTGTGAGGAATTTTTAAAATGAAAACCAGGCTTCATGGAAAACCAAAACAGATTTCATGTTTGCATTTTAACACGCGACAGGTCACGCTCACAAATTTTGCAGTTTACACCGTAAAGCTATGAAGCCCATCAGACAACTTCTAGGATTTGAATTTTGGGGTTGTGTTTATTTTATGGGTACCCAGGTGCCGGTGTTTTACTTCAATAGGGCACCCAGTTTCCATACTACCATAAATGCACACCACAACTCGCAGACACCCTGCATATCATGCTCCATCATAATTGGACCAAAAATTGGGACAAAATATTGCAGCATTAGTAGCAGGGGTAAAGGCGCCCCAGCTGTGACTGTAAACACTGAACAGTTACACCCAGACCCATACTGGGTATGTGTGACCACAGGACATGACCCATACTTAAAAACTGCTCTTAAATCTATAATCCCCTCATTGAGTGACAGGTCTATTGCTGACCAATTAGCAGTTATAGCCACTGGCCTCCCTCAGGGCAAACTGGAACTTGAGCCCTCCTTGACAGCAGTGAACTTGAAGTCTACACTGTATTATACTTAAAGAGGTTGTGGAATGCTGAAAATCGTTTTGTTTTTTATATTTTTATATTGTAGAGTAGACCCATATATAGCATAATGACAAACTCCCATTCTTTTCTAATGTGCTTAATTATTATATAAACTGGAAAAATTCAAGTAATTTTGTAGTCGCGTGGCGGATATCGAAATCAACAGTCGCAGGCTCTTGGAGAAATCAGAAAAAGCGTGGCGTAATAAACAGGACTCGTTTATACAACGACTGCTTACTGCTGCCGTCAACCCGCGCCGCCTCGTCAGATCAAGTGAAAAGCAGTAAAATCAACATTTCACGGAGAGGAGATTTGTATTCCATCTCATTTTTTGCTTGGCTTCATTTTTGGATGAGTATATTGACCTCTTGACTCGGGACTGTGTGACACCGTATAAATTTGAGCGCCCAAAAGAGCGAAAAAGAGAAAAGCGAGGACACTGATACTGCAGGATACTGCAACTGGCCAGCTGAAAACGCCAGGCAACGCGGGTCTGCAGCGTGAAAAAACGAAAAAAAAAAAAAAAAAAAACAGACTCAAAGTATTATGTCATGATAACATTTTAGATGAGCATCAACAGTTTCCTTCATAACTTCCAGACGTTTTTTCACTTCCTACGCTCAATTACAATGGTTTGTGCATTTTAACCATTGTTTTAACATCCTGAAACGACAATTACGAATTTACTTGAATTTTGAAATTGTTAACTTGTTTGTTTAAAAAAAAAATCAAAACAACGCCAGGAGACCATGTAAACCTCGGCCTGTAAACGTGGCTAAAAAAAAAGTACAATTCATCAATCATAGTCATGCTCCGTTCATAAAAAAAAATCTCTGGACTTAACGCATGACATGTTCGTTGAAAAAAACAAAACTGGTCCCAAGAATTTAAATTTAACGATCACTATTTTTATTTCAGAACCTAATTAAGACTTTATTCAAGAAATTCCAGTGGCAGAGAATTTGTCATTCGATCAAACTAGGTTCTAAAATGGAGGCCCGTCCCATTAATCAGCACTAACGTAAGAGAAACTACGCGGTCCTTTTCTTCGCTTTTACCTTCAATTTGTGTGTGACGTGTGTGCGCGCGCGGTATCGCGTAGAGATAAGATAAGATGGAAGAGGGAGAAGCGAGTACGGTTCTTCTATTCTTCAAGATTGGCAATGGACAAATGGTCCTTCCCTCTAAATCCCTATAAAATCATAATCAATATTATTTACATTATTGCTTTTCATGCAATCTCAACAAAAAGAAGACTCTCTCTTGAGAATCTTGCTCTTGCATGATCAGCGCTCATGATCAGCGCTCGCTCTAATGATTTGGCTGAAATCCGATCTCGTGTACCCTTCGGTACCCTTGCACAAACTGCGAGGATTCTTATTCCTCCATGCTGACATGCTGACACTGAACGGGAAAACAAAGCTGGAAATTTATTGCAAATGTGGTGTGATTATTATCAGCAATTATACACATATAGGTAGGCCTAGTTTGGCTCCGTACCTATATCGTTCGCTAACGATTACGTATCAACAATTTATTTTGAAATCATTTCAACCGTTTACCGGTGTCAGCAAAATCACCGCGGCACAAGCCGCATTGAAATTTAAGTGTACCCGTGAATTTCCAGCGATGCGTGGATGTGTGAGTGAGCGATTTGTGTTGATGTATGTATGTCGATTACTTTGTCTTACTATGGTTGGCCGTTAGGGCAAACAAACACAATGATATAAAATAAAATAAATAAATACTATCAAAACAAAAAAAAATCAATATCAAATACCAGTACCAAAAGTCAATGGAATGTCTATTAAATTCTGAACGTCTTTGAGCATTCCACAACCTCTTTAAATGTGGTAGCGCATTTTCTTTTAGGTTTCTTACAAACTTTGCAATTGTTTCAAAAAGTTTTCATCCCCCCAATTGTTTTTTTCTTGTATACATGTACATAAGAGCAACAAAACTGCACAGTTTAGATAGTTGGATAGTCCAGTCTGAAGCAGATGTAACATAATAAACACAGGTAGTTTTGCAAACGTTAAGTCATCTTAATTTTTGAAAATCAGTCTTGTTTAGTTCTTATAGTTATACAGGGTGAGTAAAAAAAAAGCGGAACCCAGGCCCCCAAAATATATTTCATATTTAAATAAATATGTAGCACCAAACATAATAATGACTGGAAAAGCCAATTTCATAAGCTAATTTTAGATGAAAAAATTACTGAAATTGCTCAATCCGTTCAAAGAATATCACCATTTAAGCGCATTGACCCTAAAACATGTTTCGTCCAAAAAGCAGTTTATTGTGTATTCTGACTGTTTGGAACAACAAAGAAAATGACACAGAATACTGGTTTCAACAACTGTCAACAACTGTAGTACACAATATCTGTATTATTATAACAACCCTGGTTGTGCAAACGATATGATTTATAAAAATCCACTTCTTTTTTTTAAAAGACGGTCCTTCAAAAGGACTTTGTTGAATGTCTTTTTAATTTTTAAACTGAATTTTGTTGCTGGTGATGTTTGAAGACAATTGTGACTACGATACTTGAATTCACATTTTTGGATGAAAGAAGTTTTAGGGTCATTGTGTTTAAATGGTGATATTCTTTGAACGGATTGAGCAGTTTCAGTAATTTTTTCATCTAAAATTAGCTTATGAAATTGGCTTCTCAGTCAATATTATTTTTGGTGCTACACATTTTTTTGAATATGAAATATAATTGTTGGGGTTTGGGTTCCGCTTAGTCAAGTGAATTGAATTGAATTGAATTGATTTGATAATGATTTATTTCAAAAATCAGCATCACTGCCACAGGCTGAATTACATGATTTTGCACAAACATGTAAAAAGTGGACTGAAACAATACACTACAGTTAAAATGCGAAAAATGACAATACATTTATCTCTTGTCACAATAACAATCTTTAAAAAATGAATTCAGAAATTTAGTAAAGGATGATATGCATAGGGGGAGGGGAACCACACAAAGTGTATATAACTAAAAGGTTGCCTCTTAAAGTATTAAGAAGGTCATTATGATTAAACCTAAAAATTGGACTAACTTGGCTATTATTGTTAAGAATTTGGGTGAGGTAGGGAAAGGACTATTTCTGAATTGATCGGTCCTGCAGTGGTATTCGGTCTGGGTTGCTGTACTTTACGTTCAGTGGACTCTCCGTCTCTCAGGAGGTAGTAAATGATGGAGCTTGTGCAGTTTTGCAATTGACAAGCACAGATGATCACGCCTGCTTTCCAGGGTGGTAAGCGGACAGTCTTCAAGAGCTTGCAAGTGCTGCCTATAAATTGATGTGTCTACTTTTTGCAGGGTAATATAATGGGGGTTGGGGGTTGGAGAGCCTTGTCATAATTTAAAGCATCATTTCCTGCCTTAGTCTGTAAATTTCCCCAAACTCCCTTGTATAGTATAGTTTTAATGGAACATTCAATGATCGACTTAATACAAAGTAATACTAATGGGTTAGCGAAGTATAAGCATCAGATTCAATACATGGATTGTAAATTTCAAACCAGACAACTACTTTTTTGATCAGGACAGATGTTTGAATTTTTCGTTCACTGCCCTCTATAGCACAAGCTTTAGCTGTCATTTTAGCTTCCTCCAGCCCCCCCCCCTCCAATTTCTTTTCCCCTCAGAGAGCTCCCCAGGAAGTGAATGGTTCATGCCATTCCCAGCACTTCCTGCCTGCAACTCCGCACAGGGGAAATTTGGCCCACACTACACATTGCAACGGATAGGGTTGCATCTAGCTGTCTGTACAGCAGACACACACATAGCACAGTGTTCGGACTAGACTAGAAAGAAAAACAAAACATTTGCACGCCCTGCAGAGATTTTGTTAGTGCAGTAATCGCTCTGATTTTCACGTGGAGTACGATTCTTCGTAACACACCCTTGGCAGCTATCCAGCTTCTTCAGTCATTGGGGAGTTTCTTTGAGAGTACTGACCCCAAGGTTGCGATATACTTAGCTCAGCCTTTAACTCTGTAAGTCAGGTAAGACTGGTAATTCTTTGGGGGGACAGGTGCCCACTGTTTCAGGCTTCAACGCTGTCTTTACCCTTGCTTTTAATTTTGTCAGTTACGCCCAGTTTAGACAGGAAGGGAAGTGTCCTTGCTAATGCTAAGCATAGCAGAAAATTCTGCTCTTATGGTTACTGTAGTGTATAGGAATTTTGTTCATGTACATGCATACATCCTGTCACTAAGGATTCTGTGTTTTTAGGGTTAATATCACAATTTCTCCACTGCTATTGAATTTTAGCACAAAATGATGATCATAAACTTGTGTAGAATTCCATGTTAACCACTTCGCGCCGGTATCTATTATTTTTTAATTCATTTTGATTTTGGCAAAAGGCAAAATTTTCCAGCCAACTTCTGATGTACAGCTAAACGGCACAAATACTGATTCACTAGAGTCTTCTCAACAGTATTTGTGTGATATTTCTTGCCGAAACCTTGTATGTTTCAATACACCGAGGCGTGCACTGGAGCGTAAATTGTCGAACAATAGGTTGTGCACAACGGCCAATGCAAGATCATCACACGTTCCGCCTCCACTGACTTCACGGACTGTGTGTGTGTGTGTGGATTAGCGTGTTGATACGTCACCCGGAGGCGAGTCGAGGCAATCTTGACATTACCGCGTCAGTGTATAAAAATAGCCAGTGCGTGTTATCGCATCCTCCGATGCAAACTGGTTAAGAAGGACCATGAAATTGGGCCATGATCAAGCTGCTTTGTTGATGGCCGGTCATTTGATCACTGCCTTTTGCTCTCATTCCAGAAATGTTGCCACTCCCAATAAAATTCTTTCCTTACAACATGTACATCATGCTTTATGGTTCTACTGAATCAGGCTGTGTATCAGGCTGACAGAAGGCGAAGATCTGTCGGTTTCTTTCAATTATCTATGTTTTAGTGTGGATACAAACATTACTCATCCTATGTATGTGTCATCGTTGTCATCTCAATTTCTTAAAACTGATATATTACAGTCGTATCTTACAGTAATGTGTACATTCCTTGTATTACCTACAGTACATGGTATTTCAGGTTTCTCAAAGCCATGTTTCACAAATTAACTATTTCCAGTTGTTAAGCAGTTTAAAGTAGTGTGTTTTAGGCCAAGTTTTTAAGAAAATGGTTTCTCTTCCTGAATGTTTGAAAAAAGGATGGAGAGGCCTCCACCCCCCAAGAAGGTGGATTTTCCAAGATGGCGGATTAATTCTACTATTTTCTCGACTCTGTGGATACTTTTTTTGTGTCCAAAGGAGCCTTCATCTTACTAGATTTGAACTTGAATACATTTTGCTGGAAACAATTTTGCTGGAAACAAATGAAGACAAAATAATATTGCAAATGTGTGATTTATAACAAAACACAAAAAAAAACAAGAAAAATGGAGGTGGGCTTAAATGTGAAACTCGTTTATTTTGTACTTGTCTAAGTTTCTTTTTCTTTTTTTCTGCTAATAAACAGACCTATGTGCAGAGCACCCAGCAAAGCTCTTTTGGTCTTTCTTTAATATCAGGATGACTCACAATCTGGCAATTTTTTTTTTAGCTACATAAGTGTATGTGACATCAATAAGTTGTAGATTTGGGTCAAGTCAAGTAGATTCACAGATGTCAAGGAAAAGGGGAGCTGGATTTCTGTGTGGGCAGATGTGAAATGCATGAAATTCACTCAAAAAATGTGCACTTACATGCACTGTAGACTCATAACAAGGGTAATCATAGTTAAGTATATCATTTTGCAGGGTTTTAAAACAAGGGTAGAGCAACTTATGAAGCGATGAGAATAGTTTGAACATTTTTAGGGGTCAAAAGTGACATCCTTAACTTTTGTGAAGGCTTTGGAAGCAGAAATCATTTTTAGAAAGCTTTGAAGTTCACTCACCTGTAAGCAAGTGTTGTATGTTTTAAAATATATTTAAGTTTTACTATTTGTAAGCTTTTTTGTTGGAGTTGTATGAACAAGTACTACATGTATGTTTACATCACTCAGTCCCATGGTTCTTTCTAGAACAATTGCTGACTTTCCTATCATTATTAATTAAAAATTGTGGAAATTCAAGGGTGTCAATCGCTTCTCAAAAGTGGGGGGGGGGGATACCTTGACTAGAAGTATGAGCATTGAAGCTTTTGGATTCTAGATGCTCTGTGGTGCGATCTGAGGCAATTTCTAACTACTTCAACCAAGTTTGTTTTAGCAAAAGATCATCATTTAAACATCATTTTTGAGTTAAAAGTCATTGAATCAGCTATTCTGAGCAATAGAATAAAATATAGGCTACAGTTCTTATTAGGGGTCAAAAAGGGGGGGGGGGGACAAATGATATGATAACTTAAAAAAGTAATGGGGAAATGTTCCCCCTCCCCCCCCACCCCCACCCCATCCCCCTCCCTCCCCCCTGATTGATGCCCATGCTGTGGAATAAAGTAAGCATTTGTTCATGAAACCAACATTTTGAAAGTGTAAATAAATACGTAATGGAACAAAAACGGAAAGAATTGTAGCATTTCAGGATTTGTTTCACAGACAAAACGATACAGAAACACGTACAATGTACATGTACACGTGTACATGTGTAACATAGTCCCCCAAAAAAAATTAATGCAAATTTGTGAAATAAAAAGGGAAAGAATTTAAATAATGAAAGAATAATATTTGATCTTGTTCTCTGCTAAAAGTGGCTTCCCTGTTCATGTTGTGGTCTCATGCAGTTCATGCCACTAATAATATGTAAAATAATACCCATGACACTAATGGCACACTACTGTTTATAATGTGGTTTTGCTTCCTTCGTTATGTTTGCTATATGTGCAATGTACATTTTGGGCTGTGGGTTTAGGTTTATCTGTGAAGTTTTATGTTGCTTATTTTTGGTGAGCCTTCCAAACATTTGCACTTTTATACGGCAGACTAGCGGCACCCGCTAGCTCGGTAGAATCATATACTAATGTTTACTTTGACCTCGATTTGCATGTTGACCCCAAGTGACCTTGGTACTGCCTTGGTGAAGCAATTTTGCCACATTTTTTATCTTCAAAGTTATGTTTCGCGTAATAGCGATACGTTTTGGAGTGTTTTTGTAGCGATACAATTTTACTATTCAAAGTCTGAAAGAAACACATTTGCCCAAAAATAAAATTAAAAAACCACAAAATCAACCATGACTTCAGAGGAAAGTGAAATCAGGACATAAATATTATCCATTTAAGGACCTGCATACAATAACCAAGCCTCTCCATTAGTCATTGCATTTTGTGCTTGCGCAGGCCTTTTACAAAAAACATGACACACAGACAGACAGACATCAGACAGCATCTTTCAGTATAGGATGTGTGTGGTATTTATACATGTAGTTCCCGTTGAGTTGATTGATTGTACAAGGAACATGGTATTCCTTGCTGCATCATGACCACGCCGGAATTTTAGAACAGATCGTCACAAAGTGTTGTGAAACATTTAACAAAATAAACCTGCAAAATAAAAATTTTAAAATGGTCAACGAAAATATTACTGGTAATCAGTGGAAAGCTGTCTTTTTTTTATTCCAGTGAAGTTCACAATTATTACGAACACCAGTAAAATTCTTGTCCAGAATCTTAAAACCACCCTCGCTTGAAATTTGTGTGTGTGTGTTGCAGTGGACTTTTGACATGATTTGCAAGCCTGTGTTGTTAAATAGAAGGTCATTGAACCTCAACCACATCACTGCTTTTAACGATGCTCTACCGTGCCATTTTCGAGTTGCCACCTGAAAAAATAGATTTGTTTGAAATTGCTATTTCTCTAGCAATACTAAAGTTAATCACATTTGAATGAAACATCGGGCAAAAAAATCCACCCATGTTTAGTTATGAAATAATTATTTTACAAATTATTAATTATTTGCGGTCTGACAGTAACTCAGGCTTATCTATTTGTGCATTACAAACACAAAAGCAGCACACTATAAATGCATATTTTCAGAGGGTCGATAACATCCAGAATAGGAGAGAGAAGAGAATAGAAGAGTACAGGTAGAGTAAGCTTAAGCAAAAGCCACAAACAATGTCTATTTGTTGCTATTCTTGATACCAAAATGCGAGGCATTCTGGCAATAGGCTGTAGTGGAGAAAAATGCACTAAAAACCGAATGGGGGAGATTTTTTTTTTCAGATTTATTGATATTTGTTACCCTTTGACATATCTACTACACATGTTTAAAAGAAATTGTATAAGAATCAGGGAATAAGAGTGTTTTTAGGGACAAACATTTGGCATCTTTAATTTTTTCATGACTACAAAACAGTCAATGAATGCAAACTTAAAACAGGCAAATTGCCACCAGAGTGTCCGATCGAAGTGTGTCAAACAGCATTGTATTTGTAAGGAGAATTGTATTCTCTCTCCTAATTCCCGCAAACACTCATCTCAACCTCTGCCCTACTTCTGTCTCATTTTGCCAGAACAAACCACAATTCTGTAAGGTCAGTTTATTGTTGTACCACAGAGAAACTATTCATGGCTAGAGTAGGTAAACTAAAGTGCAACTTATTATCTGAATCAACTGTTCACCATAATCAAAAGTACATGGACAGCATTGCTGTGATCTGTTTATAATTAAATCATGATCATTTCCTGTGGAAAATGGGACTAGCAAACCACTGCAAACAGGAACTGTCTGTCATAAAAGTGTGTTTGTGACTCAGGTTGAATGGTAAGTGGAAGGGTAGTTTTTCAGAGACTGTTGAATTGTCTTTTTGCGGAATGATTTGTGCTGCCATGTGTCTAGCACCCATGAAGAAGCTATAACTGTACATTCAGATGGAACGAAGTTGTGCATACCTACTGTAGCCCATGCATTTATGGGAGAACTGACGCATGTGATTATGCAATGGCGGATGGGGGGGGGGTGTTAGTTGGGTAGGCTAACCACCCTCCTTCGGACCATGCTCCATGTTCAGACTAACCAATGTTAGTAAGTAACAGAATGGGGCCAAAAATCACAAATTCAAGTTACCTTAAGTTCCCTAATTAATGTGATCAGTCAGTATTGCCACTATTGATTTTTTTGCATCATTTTTTTTCTTTTAAGCATTAAATGTCGAACTAGTTCCCTCCCCCACCTTGAAATATCTTGGGTTTCAACACCTTAGCCAACCCCACCCCCCTCCCCACCCATCCTCCACTTCGATATGGTGCGCTGAAGCTCTCATTTCTACACCGAGTCAATAAAAGTCCTGTATCAACTATTTGTAAAATCTAGGCCCTATCACCAGCTTCGGCTCTAGGCTCCGGCTTTATGATTTTAGTCCCCTGATCTGACCTGACAAACTATACGGGACAATACTGGTCCATGTTCTGCTTTGAGACACTAAATCCTGTCACAGAATGACAGTTGTTGGTGCCTGTTCATTGGGCTTCAAGTTGGTAGAAAATTCTTCTGAAAGACAATCCAAATGTAGAAGTGAAGCCGAGATTTCATAAATCCAAGAACATTGCATGTTTCAAATGTAAACAATGCCATTGACAGATAAGTATTATAATATGTGTTGGCACTTTTAATAAGCATTTTATGTATAGGCATGTTTTTCTTTCTAAAATCATGCCTCCTCCTTGAAATGTATCTACTTATTGTTCTTATGATGCTTTTACTTTCCTTTTGATGGAAATAAATGTTACTGAAATTGAAAGTGCAGTTGAAGTATTTGTTAGTTCTGGTTTGACGGAGAGCCAGCATTCTGTTCCCGATCCTGATCGACAATAGTCACATTTATCTGCTCTTGCCTGTTTGCCCATCCAAAGTTCAAAGTTCAGTTTGATTAGTAGTATCAAATTGGAATAGGAAGTATTAATATTGATTATTTCTTTGTATGCCAGCCATTGAATTAGCGGAAATCGGCAGGAGAATATACCAATTCTGCACAGGTAATCTGTCAAAATTTTCATCATTATCTCAACTCAGATTGAAGTAATGATCTTGCCTTCCAGTAACTGACCTTCAAGTTCTCAGTGCGATCCTAAGGTCCCTGATATTTGAGTGTGGAAATGTGAATTGTGATCAAATGCCCAAACTTGAACATTAACATTATAAGTGATACGGAAGTTTAGCTCTAAATTTATATTGGGACAACTTTTCTTGTGAAACCATATTCGCTCTGTTGAAGTTCTGCTTTCCAAATAGAATTGAATCCTCTTCACAGTTTTTAACACGCCATTCTCTAATTACAATCCTTTATTTTCTGCACATTCAATCTCAAATTATTATGCTCATTAGTTTCAGTTCTGTTCTTTTTTTTACAGGAAGATTACACTGCACCTGTTTTCACTCTAATGCACATTCAATTTCTCAAGCAAAAATAATACGTGCATTAGATGTGTGTGTGTACATTCATTTGAATGTGGGCCATGCATACACTATGCAACATTCGCATTCAGGACTTGAGTTCAAGGCACTCGAGTTGGTGGACTGGCCGTCACCGCGTTATGGGGAAGTTTGTTAGGCAAATTAGGCCAGAGTTATGGGGACTTTCGGCTGTCCCCACAGTGTCTTCGGTCCCCATAATACCATGGGACATGTATGTACTTTGCTGTGTGAGCCACATACATTGCTTTATAAATGTACCAGTCTTGGTGCAAGACGTTAGCGGGTTCACGATAGACGGTACAACCTTTGTACCACGCAGCAGCATGCATGTCGCATATTGTCCATATAGAGGAACCTGACTCGGTCGACGAACCGCACGCAAAGAATGACTTGAAAATCTCGCATTAGAATAGGGCGTGACCTAATGTGTATAATTTAACAGGAATAGTAGCACCTGTGAAAGAAAAAGCTGGTTGGAAAACTGTTAGCCAGGTAATGTAACGTACATGTTCAGATAGTACAGATAGGTCGAATCATGGCAACATTCAAATTGACGAAGTGCACTTGTTTGATAATTTTTTAGCTTTCAAATGCCTAGTTTTCTTTGCTGCAAAAGGCCCCCCCCCCTGCGAGCCATTGCCCCCGAGCCATTGCCCCCATCAGCAAACACCATACATGTGTATAATGTATTTTTTAATGTAGTGTGCTCCCTAGTTGGTACTATATGGCCCCCCTTAATGTCCAGAGCTGGCGACGGGGCTGGCTTGCAAGGTGTGCACCCATTGCTTGGAAACTTGCAGTATGTACAGAAACCAGACCAGAAATGCATTATGGTTAAATGCTACATCATGCATACAAATATTACAGACGCAATTGTTCCCAGAATTTTCGTTGAATCGCTGCGCAGTCCAATAATCCTTGTGTGCTGAATTAACACCGCTCTGCTAAGGATGCATCTTGGAACCAAGATTATACATATCCATCTAAGTAGGTCAGACAGCAGGCTTTACACTTCCTACATAAATCCTGTAGCTTTCACCATGTCCACCCACCTCCCCACCCTCCTCAGCAAACATGAATAACATCCCTGTACTTCGTACTGCACTGGAACCGTAGTTCAGAGGTCTCTAGCTCAAGTCCTGGCACAGTCAATTTTCCTCTCTGTTGGTTCCAATTCAACACACAATTGTTGTAGCACTACAGGATTTGTAGGATCAGTTACAACACTCAGAAATTGGAGTTGTACCCTTGACCTTGCCAGTCAGCTGAGCTGGGCCATCAATCACACTGTGAGAGAGAGGAAGTGTCTGGATCTTAGTACCACCCCTGCAGGCTCTCCCTGGTACTTATCTTTTACTTCAAGCATTCCTGTGCACATTCTGTGCATTCGTGAACAATCATCATTCCTAGTCCAGGAATTGAAAAGAATGCTATGGATGATAAGTATACATGTGTGGAACAGATAGAAGCAGTTTAAATCACTTCAAAATATATCTCCCTTGCCTTACCTGAAAATTTATTATTAAGGGAATAAATGTGTGCTTGGCCGGCTAGGGGCCTGGTCGGCAGATAATGGCCCAAGCCGAAGGCCATTATCGGCAACCATTCCCCTAGCCAGTTGCACGTATTTATTCCCATTCATAAATACTTTTTGGTCAAAAAGTAAAAAAAAATCAAGATTTTGTTCAACAAGCTTACTTAATGTTTTGTGAAACACCCCTTTAGCTATGTTTATGGTATGTTCCTCTCGCGAGTAGTACTTAAAAATTTCCTTATTTGGAGATATTTGAAGTGCATACTGCGCAATGTGGCGCAGAACGCAGCGGTGCTAGTGTAGTGTTAGGAGTCTGTGAAGTAAGGTCTAATTGGTAGTATTGCGCATGCCTAAAGTGAAAATAATTTGGAGAGTGACTGGTCAGGTGTGAGGGTTCAACCAATAAAAGGGTCAAAGGGACCAGATTTCGTAGGAGTCCAAATTCATGTGACACCCTGGAAAAAGTTTTGTCAACTGTATAAAACCATCCACGTGAAAGGCTCTCGACTAATAATAGGAATGGATAAACTGTCTCAGGTATTTATCATATTTATGAAAAAAAAACCTTTTCATCTTATAGTAAAACTGGGCATATGCAGTACCCCAAATCAAAACACATAACTGCATGAATGAAACTAATACAGGAAATTTATAAAGGGTATCCAATGTGTAAAACAAATGTGAAATCAAACTACATAAATTATATTGTCAGTGATTTTGAAGTGATAAATTACATATTTATTCAACTTTTCTAAAAGGGATTTAGAAAAAAATGTAATCAATTAAAAGCTTGCAAACGAAAGCAAGATATCATTGCTGTGTCAACTCTCATACTAGTATTGCATTTCGTTCATGTTAATTTTGAGCGAGGTTATAATATTTTTCAAACATAAACACACAAGTTCCACATACTGATCATTTTCTCGGCCGGTGCCCAACAGACAATTTATGATCTGCCATTCCAACGTTGACAGCTTTGGCCCAACATTTTACTGTTTGGGTGGCTCGCTGACATGTCAGGAAGCTAACTATGTCCTCACATGACCCCAAGAGGCGTGATTAATCGGCACAGAATGTGGCCGAAAACCCAGAACTTGGTGTTTTTATACAAAGCGCTGTTCTTTGTGAAATACCATAAAAAAGTGCCATTCACCCATTGTTCAGCTCATGTTTTTGTTTTGTTTTGTTTTGTAAGGCATGAGATTATTCAGACTTAGTCTAAAATCAGACCTTTTTTAATCTGAGAGAAAGACACTAATAAGTATAGAAAAAAGTGCATCTTTCGGACCTTTCATTGAATAGTTCAGACTTTTCTTTCATTGAGAATCTCCTCCCTGTTTTGTATAACATGGGCTGGAAAGAATACACTATGGGGGAGATTTTATATTGTTAAGAAAATTTAAATGAAGTTGTGGGAATTTCTGTAGTGTCTCCAAAGTGGGTTTGGTACCCACAAAATCATCGTTGGCCCAACTATAGGCCTTTTCACACTAGACAAATCTCGGGGTTGATGCAGGATTGAAAACATGCAGGTTTCACACTTGAACATTTTTAACCTTGTGCCGACCCTGCGTCAACCTTGAGATTGATTTGCTCCAGACCATGCACAGGGTTGAGATTTTCAACCCTGGTTGAAAGTCTTGCCCAGGAACAAACTGTAGTATAAACCAAATGAAAGAAGCTTGGTTTGCACGAAACTGTATGATGCAGGGTTGAACGTGGGGTTGAAAAATTAAAAAAACTCAACCCGGGTGTGAAAATTAGGCCTTATATATATGGAGAAAGTACTTATTTATTTTTTTGGTCCATTTTATGACAGCTTTAGAACAGGCATGCTGTATGCAATATCTGGGACCATATGTATCGAATGAATCAGTTTGTTTAAAGTGGAATGGCATGTACACTTTTTTCTCTTCCCTGTCCTTGTATTCACGACCATGAAACTTTACAAAGTGCTGTCAAAATCCACTTAAAAGATATTGGGTTTTGTCAAGTACGCTTAACATGGACACCCACAATTTATGTACACCATTAGCTAAATAGTGAAAGGCCCATTTAAAAGTACTGGTAAGTGTTTGATAGAAAACAAAAACACAAGCAACTGTGAAGGTGAGTCCGTCAAAACCTATTTTGATGAAGTTGACTGTACTTGATTCTTTCATAATATTGCCACCGTGGGGCTAGTTGCCCCTGCCCCCCCCCCCCATAAAAGGAAAACCCTAAACGAAATAAATGAGCTTGACCTTTGTTCGCAACTTGGCAAAGAATTTTTCTCACTCTGTTCATTTAAACTTGATTTGTTACAAAACCGATAAGATGTGATGCTATTAAAACTACTAAAAAAAGATACATGTTACTAAAAACTCAACAACTCTATAGGTTTGAAATTCGGAAATTAGTCTTGTGAATGAACTGTACAGATTTTTTTTACATCTTCCTTTTTTTTCATCATGTCCCATCACACGTCCTTCCAATTTAGTCATATTACTACCATTAATTAAGGACCTGCCAGTACCATCATTTTTTTTTTAAATTAAATTCTGTATTGGTCTTTTTGAAGCACATACGGACAAATGCACAAGTGGAAAAGGATGTAAGAAAGAATATCCAGGAAGAAACTTCCTTTTTCATTTCCGCTCACTGTTTTTGTAAACAGCATTTGACACATATCATGTTGTACATACATGGCATGTGCAGGCAATAAACACATCATTAAATTGTCAACAGTAATGATCTGCAGATCTTCAAATGTTTCTCATTTGAGTCCAACATCCTGCGTGTCTACATGTGGCATTTGTGTTATGACTTGTTGTCACCCAGTGGTGTAAAAATATTTGATTGTTTGTAGACGATATCAGCAGGAAATGTGGGCATGGGTTTTCGTATTTTTTTCCCCCTTTAAAATATTTAAATGTGTAAACATCTTATCCATGTCTTTTGCTGTACAGAGTCAAGACATTTTGCACATATTAGGGTTTATAGTATGGGGTTTTCATTTTATAGCTTGTTCCTTTTCTGTCAAATTGTTGTAGATAAACAAACCACTAGAATAACAAGGAAATGCCACGATGATTGAAACAGATCCATCTAGTGTATTGAATATACATGTATGACTATAAATGCTTTACATGTTGGACTTCTAACCTTCAATATCATCAAAACAAAAGCTGCACTTTCTTTTCTCAAGACCAGACTAATATTTGGAACAATCATATAATTTTTGCCTGCATGAGGGTTTTGGCCTTATGTCCAATTGGATTCATTTTTGTACGTGACGACTTGTCATCTGATATGGTAGAATTAGAAAGAATTTGTCAGTTCCACCAAGTTTCAGTCTAAAAAGCCAGCAGGAAAATTAATTTTCAGAAGTGGGTTTCAGTACGTCAGAAGGCGGTCCTATTATAACAGTGATGTCCCATGTTGATCAGGAAATAATGCCCTTTCTACTTGGCCTTCACACTGTTTGTCAGTGGCCCTCCAATGGTTGATGTGTAGGTGTGTAAACGGAAATGTAACCACTTTTGCAGAACACTGATGAGCTTTGTCATTTGGCTGAATAGGATTAGTTTTTGTTTCCCAATAAGTCTAATGCTGCCATCAATGAGCAAAAACCAATTGATGCATTTTGGACAAGTTCAGGGGCAAGGACTTCCTGCTGTTGGGGTTTCATTGTTACCGCCATATATAGAGTCTAGAGATGTATGAAAATACTGCACCATGCAAATTTTAGTACTGTCTCTGAAAGAGAAGGGTTCTGAGATGATGAGTTGGCATTACATGTAACCTTATGCGTTGATTGGTATAAATGTAAGTACTGACAGTGTATTTGCAAACTCCTCCTAAGTTGCATACTCTTCACCCTGCAAAACTTTAAATCATATCCATTGGTGTATTTCTAATTTTGTTTTAAACTAATTTTAAACAAACCTAGAGATTTGGCATAAATTTCTTTTTGTGACAAACGCAGGGTGATGACGTCACAGTAGTATGCCTACTTTAGGATCAGGGTTGATGTTGCTTCAAAGTTTCAAGTTCATGCTGTATACCATTGAGAAGGAAATTCGTGGAGAGTTATTGTGGAATGAAAAACAAATTGGTGCAAAACAAAGGGTAATGGGGATAAAGATGTGAGTTTGCGTTAAATTTTGTAAACTTTTAGCAGATATTTTCAGAATCGTTTAAACATTTAAATGTTAAGCCATTCACAAAGGCTGATGTATGCCCATTATGTCTGCAGACCGGTGTGATTGATTTAATAAATCAACAGTGGCAGTCATTGAAAACGAAAAAATTTAACTAAGTGTGCCCCGAATGTAATCAAGTGTTGAAGTGCTTCGAAGGTTTGTAACTTGAATAGCTTTGAAAACATTATTACTTATTTGTGCTACATGTATGTAGGTTTATTTCATAGGAAGACTGCGTGAACAGTGAACGTAGGTCCATTTTTTATAATTCGGGTTTCGTTTAAACGTTTCTGGAGAATTTATAAACGGATTTATAATTTTTACGTTTAAACTTGTAAACGTCACATCCTTAAATAGGGATCATTCCCATCACCCAAAAAGCCATGCATCAAACCCATAATTCCTTCACATGAAAACCTTAGCATTTCAACATTTTCATGTCTTTGTGCTGGCAATGTAAAAAGTTCCCCAGTAAAATACGCACACTTGTAGCCTGCAAACAGAAATGAAAAGAAGTACCATTTTTTTTCGAAGTTAAATCCTGGGGTCTATTTTAGTATTGTATTTCACTTCTATTCATGGAGCTGCAAGGCATAAAATTATGCTAACCACAGAAAAAAAAATTTGCTTTAATAGTAGGAAGAGCTTTTCATCAAAAATGTTTTTGTGTAATGTATATTTCTACTAACATTTTTCCCGCCTTCAATAACAAATAAATATGACAAGCAATATTTTCTGGTGAACAGTTTAATGACGTAGGCCTCAGAATCTGAAAGTGGGAAATGGTTTAAGAAGCATGTAGACTGTACGTGCAACATTTGCTGTGGCACACAATTTCCTTGTCAGATTTTGGTCGTGAAATTTCATCGACCTTTTGCAGGATACCGACCACATCCCCCTTCACTTAGCAAACATCCTGAACCGCTATGATTAACACACATAGGTCAGCCATAGTCTGACACAGTCTTTCAAGTCGAGCAAACTCTGTGCAACGAAACACCATTGAAGAATAAACTGTTCTCTTCTGTTGCATTTTCAGCATTGAGGACTGCTTTCCGTGAGGTGGACGAGGAGAAACAAGGCGCTATTGACTCTTCCCTGGTACCCAGTTTAGTTGGTAAACTCTTGGGAAGGCAGGTCACCAGGAATAACAATCTGTTCTTCTACAACACCACCAAGAACGGTAAGGGTTGATGATGATATCAGGCTGTGGTGGTCTGTATTACCCTACATTACTCAATTCAGTACCATGTTGAAGTCGCAATTCACAACCGTGACATTAATGAAGTCACAATACGCATTGTGAACTTAACAAATGGTAGTTATGGCAGCTTTTTGATATATGTCAGTTTATTAATTTTTAAAGGTAAATGTAATGAACACCATTTACAAACTTCCAAAATACCCATGAAACATCCTATGTGATTGTAAGTAAATAGCAGGATCATGCATCTTGTGAAATCATGGCATGTAGAATGCTGCCATTTTGAGAAAATAGGAATGACTATCATTTTCTTGTGATGGTTTGGACCAAACCATCATGCTTTCAACGGAAACCTGTGCTTAAATGTGACGATAAAGATAAATGCATTTTCACAGTTTCACAGTAGGGTGCATAACAACCAATCCGTTGAAGTTTCATCTTAGTAGATACTGTACATTTTAAAAAACAAAGAAAACATATATATGCGCAATTTCTTGGGTCTCATAACTGGACTCCGTTGCTAATGCACATAAAGAAAGCGTGCCCGCAGATAAAACAACCTTCAATTAATTTTTCGTCTGACTGATGCCATTTCAGGTGGAATCATTTCACAGGGTACTGGATCAATTTTTTTCTAATTAAATTGGTAGGTCCTTTTCTGGGTAACTATCAATGCTCCGATGTGCCATTAATAAATACCAGGCACTGAAAATGTGAGGAAATTATGTGGAAATTGTTTTATTCTCTCAATCACAATGTGCAAAACAGATCTACAATGAACCCCCCAAAATTGTCAAAAAGTATGTTTTATCATTACATTGTATAGACGCTTGGGGAGGGCGTAGCTATAGACCTACAAAACAGCCCCACAGAGGCGATTGCAGGCCTTCAAGTGATACCAGGAATGTAGACATTTGTTTGATTATTTCAATAGATTGTCGGGTCAAACCAGTCAACTCTCATTGAGGCAACCCAAAATGCTTGCAAGAGGATCCATCTGTGATATAGGCCTACTGTTGGATTTGTCAGTATACACAAGATGTAAATTCTGCATATAGCATAACAGAATCCATCCCAGTCAACTTGTTTGATAATATTTACAAACACCAGTCCCATCAGGGATCTGTGAGGGCCTTGACTTAGTATAGATGCTGATGTTGGTAAGCATGCAGTCGTTGCCTGTGGAGTTACAAGCCATGGCCATCCATGTTAGTTATTCCATGACTGCGACCCTAGCAGCAGGGACAGTGACTGGGGGTCTCCCACACTCCTGCTAATGTCAGTTGCTGCATGCTGCTTGCTGCTTGCTGCATCACAGGTGGTGTGTTAAAGGGACTACTGCAGAAAAGGAGTTTCTCTTTGCCTGTACATACAAATGTGTCTACCGGTAGGTTAGTGTAGGCCTGGGTATGGATTCTGTGATACCGGTAGATGTGTTGAACAGTACAGTAACGTGTAAAGGACTGTGGAACATGTCTTACACGTAGGCTGTGTTCAAAGTGGGCCGCCAGAGCTACAGTTATATCTTTTGTCAGGATATTCCAATGTAGTTGTAATTATTAAACTCCAAGACCAAGACAGGAGCCCTAGACAAGAGATTCAGATGCAGCCTTGAGGCGGGTTCATACTCTGCACAAATGTGAATGTTAAGCCAATCTGACGCCACAAAACATATTCGCTGCGAAATTCGCCACAGATTCTCATTTGGGTTCACTTCCACGCCGAGTATGAACGGGCCTTTACTAATGAGAGTAAGTATGTGTACATGAAGGACACAATTGGTCCATGCTCATGGCTTTGAGTAGTCCTGTCTGCTTTGAACAGTTGCAGTGCCTCCCCCCCCCCAAAAAAAAAATTGTGTGAGTTGTCTCTCAACATTCTGTCGACACACTACTTGTTAATCCCCCATTCAAAATTGATCTGGTGGTGCAAACACATTCTGCATAAAAGCATTTTGTTGATCACAAATATTGTAAGTAGTATACATGTATATCATAAGTACTGGTAGATACATGTATTGCCACATTGTTTTGCATGTAACACCTCTTCTGTAGTTTTGAGTTGTTAATGAATTTATTGCATTCATCTGTTAGGTTTGTTTTCATCCTTCACATTCCTTTGTCAAGTAGTATTACTTGGTCTTCCTTGAAAACATTATTTGATATGTCCCTTGAAAAGTTTCGGTTTCTCTGACATCAGGCAGCATAAGTATTTAATTGGCGCCCAGCAGTGATGACCGGTATTGGATAACATACAGAGGGGGGTGTACTATTTCTTTGCAGTTAAAGCAATAGACATGTACTCAGAGATGAAGCTTTTCTGATTTTTAATCAGAAATCCGACTTTTTCAAATTTATTTCCAAAATGTTGATTTTTCTGATGATCTCTTCCCTGCAAAGTCTTATTTTTAAGATTAAATTTCAACGAATTTGATGAAAACAACACCGCGACATTTGTATTGCGAGCACAATTTTAATCTGTTCTACCAGTTGTCAGTGCACAGATTGTATCCATGGTAGACGCAAATAAGTAAGTCCGGATCGGAGTAGTTTTTAACTGGAAATAAGTTAGCATTATCATGACATGATTGAATGGTAAGGTACTACAGAGCTTCAAGGCTGTTGCAGGTGGAGTTTGACTGCAATCAAATCCACATGTTGCGCGATATTTGGAGGTTTCAGAATTAGTTGTACAAAATGCAATGCTTTAAAAATCTTGATGATGATGATCTTGAGGATGGCGAATGAGCATAAGTGATACATTTCACTCGCAGTTGTTGGAAGAAAAAGACAATATTGCCTGATTTTTCCAACGTACATTATACTAGTCGGTTGAATCATGGACATGATTGAATGGTGTCAATCATGAATGGTGCTACTGTCTTTCAGAATTTTCCTAGACCTCAAGTAAGAAGTGAATTTTTTGGTTGACGAGTCCGTTACTCTAACCGTAATTCAGGATTTTTAATTTTATGAAAGCACTGAACTATTTTCTCATCGTAAAATTTTGTTCGGATCTAAGATAAAACAGGAGGCGGTGTCCGGAAATTGGGCATGATGTGTATTATGTACATGTACGTGTACATTGTACATGTGTAACTGCAGCGCGACTCAGATTTCGGACACAGATTTTTGTTTTGTCAATTTTCCGATTTTTTTCCCCATAGGCCAGATTCATCTCTCTGTTCTGTAGGAAACTGATGAAGATAATTGTGCTGGTCCCAAAGGGCCACTCTAGTGTCCTCATTGTAGATCTCACTGACTGACTGACTGACTGACTGTCACTTGTGTCTTAGACTGGTTGTTGGCTGATGAAGAGAGCCGGGCAGTGCTGTTGTATAGGATTACCCTGTAATGCCCATCAATGGGCTGATTCTGGCCATTGTGTTAACCAGATGCATGAAAGAACTGCCAGTGAAAATCCACTCTAAATCAATTGAAAAGAATATTGTGTGCTCTGGGACCAGCTTTACTTAGGGCCGTCCTGAATATTGATCATCAACCAAATATTGAATAGCTTTTTTGCTGGTTTGAATATTCAACCAAAAGAATTAATAAATACGCACATGCACACTTGACTGTGATATTATTTTAATTGTGAAGTTGCGGTGCTTTATTGTCGGATGCCACGGTAACTTGAAGGTAACTGTTTTTGTCAACGGCGGTTTATTCCCATCCTTTTAGCAGGTAGGCCTACTTATAAAATACTCAAATGTCAAACACTGCAGCGGACCATAATATCGATCACCGCACGCAAACTTTAACCAACACACTTTGCGTGCAACTTTTATAATCTAAACACCTCTGGACATCCCACAAAAGAATCCACTGAAAATTTACTATGGGAAGATAATGCTCTGCTATTTATATGCTCTTCATTTAAGACAAAAGACGATTCAAGAAATGAACCTATAAATCATACATGGATGCTGCTCATGAAACATGCTTTCAAGGCTTTTCTTCCCTTTTTTTCTTCTTCATGTACCTGTACCTGCCAGACAAAACAATTCAGCAAACTATACCTTGTTGTACTAACCTCTGTATTTGCCTTGTTGGCTATTGAAACGGATCTACTTTCCAAGTGAAAAGTATTTCTTAGGACTATTTTAGGACAAGGAAGGGGGGTAAATAATCCGGGGGGGGGGCGGTAGGATGTAAAGTGAATCCACATAGTGGGGCTGGCAAGGGACATATTGTGGCACAGCGTTTGAATTAGATAAACAAATTATGAGCAAAACAATACTGCCAAGAAACCAAAAATAACATAAACAGAAACCTAAATCAATGTTTCTGGAGCATTTGTAACATTTATGATTAAAAGTCCCCTTTTTTATGCTTCTAATTTCCATTAGTTGCCTCCAAAAATTTTGGAGATCAATTTTATTCTAATATCTCCTACTGTAAACTTGGTGTGGGAACCAAACAAAAGTTTGACAATGGATCTACAGTATGTTAGCTTTGAGACTTTCTTAGAGTTCGTCTTTGTACCACAGCATAAAAAGCTCCCTTGTTGTGGAATAGTAATTGCGTTTTCACAGCCCACTGAAAACAAAAGGAGTGGGGTGAATAACCCCATGGTTGTATAGGCCAATGTGGTTATCATAATACTTGGCTGCACTTCATTATACTGAGTATGACAGGGTTAACTGTTAACTGTTATCACCACAACCCAGATTAGCCTCAATTTACAGCTTAATTGTCTGGATATCATTGTAAACCCAATAATAACAGGATTAAGGGCTTAGTACAGCTGACCCTGCCAATTCTAAAGAACCCTGTCTGCTTGTCTGGCAAGGCCCCCCCCCCCCAAAGAAAAAGTTGAAAGCATAAAATGGACTGCAGAGTCCATTTAAGCAAAATAAACAGGAATGAATCAAAATACCAATATAAGGGCAGCCTAAGGTCAACCTGCGATTTGCTTGCGCCATGAGCAGAAAAGTAATGCTCAGGTCACAAAACAGAGAAATCATGTGATTCTCGTGAAACAAGCGGCATCTCAATACAAAATAACCACAACCATGCTCACATCACCCATGATGGGACCGTTGGGACGATGATTCCTCGGTATAGACGTGATCATGTGATGTCTTTGAAATAGCAGTGCATGTGTTGATAACGATCAAACAATCTTACACGGCCACGTCTTACAAGATCTTACATGACCAGTTTTGCAGCACGCTGATTGGCTACACACTGAAATAAGGTAATCCGGATGGGCGCACAACAGCGGTTTCACACGGTCAACTGCAATTGATTACCGCCTGTCAGAAATATGTTCTGTCATGGTGCAGAAGTTGAAATTTTTCTACTTTTGCGACAGTTGATATTTTTAAAATGCCAACTGATGCAGATTGTCTTAACATAGTCGCAGTTACACTCAGGTCTGAAAAATCAGTGACTGGTATGTTCCCCACAGTCGTAGCTCAGGCACAGCTTGATCCTGAATAGTCAGTGGTTGACTGTTCTGTGTCATGGCAAGGTTGACCTGAGGGGGACCTAAGGTTAAGCCATCATTTGGAGAGTGATAAGCTCCAGGAAGTACTTGTATCAAACTTATTGAAAATTGTTGTCAAGTTCATGCTGCATGGACTTTGTCAAGGAACAGTAGATTTTGCTGTGTGGCTTAAGGCATTTCCACACTAACCGATCGCCAAGCTACCCATGTTGACATCAACATGGGTCCACCATAAGCAGAACCAGGCCAATCACACCGTGTTTTATATAGGTTGGCTGTGGTTTGTGGATTTTCTAGCCCGGAAAAACCTCTCAATCCGAGTCCCGACAAAGGTTGGATTTTACCCTGTGAAGAGCGCTGTACCCTTGTAGAATTTAACCGTGTTGAATTCTTGCTCTCGTGAAAGGGGTTCCCAAAATCTCTGTGTTGGATTCTTGCTATTGTGAAAGGGGTTCCAAAAATCTCTGTGTCGGATTATTGCTATCGTGAAAGGGTTTTCCGAATTCACGGTGTTGGACCCAGATCCATTAATTATGGAGATTTTATGATGTGAGAAGTAGATAGCATTCTTCATGACCATCCGCAAAAACTCCAGTGATGAAGTCACACTGTGTGCATGTGCAGGAGTTCACACTACACAAAGAGGTACAACTCAATCTCATCTCAATGTAAACTCCAGAATCGGAGTGATTTTTCAACATTTCAGCCAAAATTCTTTTAGATTCCCAGGCCGTCCAAAACTTCCCCTCCCCTTCATTCTCCAGACAAAGTCAGGAACCTGTACAACTCTTCTAAGTAAAACTTGTAATGATTTGCCAGTCAGTCAGACATGCCAATACCCTTCACATGGCATGCATTCCATAAAATGCAAATTGCAGGTAGCAAAGAGCTCCAAATGGGATGAGTCGAAGGGAACCTACTGTGAGCTCCTACATATAGTAAAGCTTTTGTCTAAAGCCAAATCACATGAGACAATTTTTACAGGCAACTTGTGAGGAGGAACCCAAACGATTGCAAACTGAAGGAATCCCCTGAAGAACAAAGAACACTTTCCAACAGTTTATACCTCAGAACAATACTGGGAATTAATATTTGGCTGCTGTTTTCTTCATGGAGATTACCTGGAATAAGTTGCCTGCATGTAAACTGTCTCTCGTGACACAATCCTTAAATGCAATGCTTGAGAACAAACACCAAACTGACTATGTGAAAAAGTGACTTGTCCTGAAAATGTATGAATCCAAATCTGAAATAGGCTAAATCCCACTTTGGAACAAGTGAAATTAACAGTAAACTCTCTTGCAGGTTGTAAGAAAAACACAATGCCTGTCATGTTAGCATGCGGGCCTAATGAAGTCCCTTGTATTGCGGGAACCCCCTGGTACCGTATCCCATCAATTTATGAAAGGAATTAAACTCAGATTTGTGATTGGCAGTTGACCATTCATGGTGATATTTGGGTGGTCCAGTATGCTAGTGAGGTGGTATTTATAGCCTTCAGAATCTTGGTTTGAGTTCAGGGCATGCTGTCATGCTGCTCGTGTCCTTGAGCAGGATATTTTGTCACAATTTTTCCTTGTTCACTCCCAGGAACCAACAGGTACTGGTCTTGGTAAAGTTCGCTAACTTGTGCATTTGATTATGTCTCACAGTATGAAAATCAAAGGGAGTTTTAGCGCACTTCTGTCAATTTTGAGAAGAAATCAATGGAAGAAATTTTGCTAGGGCTTGAATGATCTGTGATAAGTGGGCATGTGGAGCCCGGTACCTCAGCTCCTCAAGATCTTTGCACTTACTCAGTTGAGCAGGATGCCCAACTAGCGCCTGTAGCCTCAGATTTTTACTTCAAATTGTGTAAAGTGGTGAATTGTTTCGCGGGGATCCTGGACTGAGGGCATTGTAGATTCACACATCACTAGCACCGGGTCTCCAACACTGACAATTGGATTTCACACAAGACTGGCGGAGGACAAGCAACTGTGCTTACAGTTGCATGAGTTTGTTTCATCTCTTGTGTGTTTCAATAGATCCATCCAGGTTTCAATAACAGTTTCTTCCTTGGCTTCGGGATTTGTCTTTGGTGTCCCATTGTTAGATGTATAACCTTGTTTGGGTTAGCACAAAGGACTTCTTAACAGTAATCTCACTGTTACAGACTTTTTTGTCGCATCCTGCAAGATTGACTTGACAGGGTCTTGGAATCTAAGTAGACTTGCCGCCAGTCATTATGAAGAGTTTTTGACGGTGTAAATTAATTTGGTCGATAATCTTTGTGTAGCTGTAACGGAAAATGCGAATCCATATAAACCTGTATGACTCCTACATTTAAAACTGTTCCACAAAGATTATTTTTGTAAGTTTAACTCTTTGAACAAGTATGACCAAGAACATTTCATGTATTTGTTTGTTCTTTGATATGGAAGGTTGAATTATCTATGGCAGTTGGGAGATCTGAAGCTATATTTTGCATTAAAGGGGTTATGTACATGTACTCCTTTAAGTGGACTATCGGCTGTTTGTGCATAGAATGTAATTGTGCTTTGCCAAATTTCCACTTAATTGTAGTATTTTTTAATACCAATCAGAACAAATCATCCGAATATAATGTTATACGAGTTGATGTGAACCAGATTGTCCATAGGTGACAGGGATAAGCTTACGTAGGCCTACATAGTGAGAAAATTGTGGGAAAAAAATCCAAATTACATAGAATTCAGAAAAGGTGAATTAAGAGACATCGCCAGGGGCATGGTTTTGCAAAATAATAAACCTTTGTTGTAATCAGTGGTTTTATCATAAACTTTTGTTACGAAGCTGTCTGACCTATGAAGTTAACATTTAGGTCATTGCCCCACCATTTTCCTGTTGAGTTTTTTTCACTGCAGAATGAGCAGTTACATAGTCATTGTCTACACACGTCAGATGCATTTTGGCTTTCTGCTCGGGATCACACATTCAGCCCCTCTTCTGCTGTCGGAAGTAATCGATCGGGGCCAGTCTACTGACCAAACTACGCGTGATTGCCCCCTCAGAATTGATTAACCAAACACAATACCTGTCTGTAAACGCTTGTTTTGAGTTTTGAATAAACTTTTTGGTCTTGTCTCCTGTTGGTGCATTGGCCGAATGTGACTGAGGACCTTGGGCTCCTGCTAAACACCCTCCAATCAAGTTTTAGACATGCAATAACAGATGTCAACATATCAATGAGTGTTTCACTGCTGGCAATTGCAAGCCATGAAAAGATTGTTTATTTATATTTAGTGGACTTTTCTAAAAGGATTAAACTGGTGGCTTGACTGTCAATCCATTGAAGCCATAAACCTGTGCAGGCTTATGCCAAGGATGGACCATTCCTTGCTCCATGGATGGACCAACACTGTCGCATTCAATCAGTCACGTACACTGCAAGCAGGATATAAAATTCTGTTCTTGGATTCACTATGCCTAGCAGAAAAAACGTGCTGTCGAAGGCCACCTGGTTTTTCACCCCCTCCCCCCCCCCCCCCCCACACAAAAAAGTGAATTGACAATTTAACCCGAACCAGTCCAATGAATCCAGATTTTGAATCGTAGTAGTACTGTGTACTTTACTCATACTCCTGCCTGGGTACTTTGACTACCTCTATAGGCTCTGTGCACAAGTACCCACGCAGCGGTGTGGGGAGACCACTGGGAGAGACATTTGAACGAATTGCCAAAGACCCCTGATGCTCACGCAAAGACGCTACATGGCTATGTGGCCATTCAGATTATAATAGATCCTACTCTTAAAGCTTTTTGATTTCAGATGTTATATTAGTTAAAGAGCGCACACACCCTTTCTTAGAATATTGGCTGTATCCTAAAACATACCCACATTGAGCAAATAATAATATATGTTATCCCACAAGCGTGAGTGGATCACAGAATAATGTAGTGTATCCGTGTCCCATGTAGTGCATCTGTGTCCCATATGCCATAAGGCATAAATTTGTTATCCTCCTTGCGCTCCTGTATGAGCGTGAGTGGTGTGACAAATTTATCTTCAAGCAAACTTTGACATACAGTAAAGTTGGAATGAGCACGCTGTACACGAACTTTTCAGCGGTTATCGTATTTCACGTGTGTGCAGCAGGAATGGCGCGCATCTCGGGAAAGTGCAATACGCGGAGTATGGTATGGGCCATGGGATAATGTAGCACAGTTGTTGCCATGAATTGATAATCAGGATCAAGGATTGAAGTTTGCTTGAAAATAATTGAGAATGTCCTGTCAAGAAAGAACTACATGAAGACTAAATTATCTTTTGCTGTTTAAGGAGAGCAGCAATGCTGAACAAAAGCTTGTACCATGTGCATAATTACATCCCCCATATTGTACATAGTATGTATGCGAGTATGGAACAAAGAGTTACTACTATGCAAAGCTTAAATGATTTGCACATTTGAAGCAAAAAACCACCCATGTTTTAATACTGATGACCAGCATCATGTCTACAAGATGTGGAATGCAGCTCCCCAAGCACATCAAAATGTCAGTCTGGAGACTGTGTAAATCCCAAGATGCCATCAAATTTAACTCTCACGCCTCAGTCTTCAAAAGTCAGCTTCTTTTACCTAAAAATAGCATCTATGACTCACTATCATTGTGAAAATCCGAGATGATTTTTCTTCTGTAATACCTATAGTAGACAATTTGTCGAACAAAATTTTTCCTGGACAACTGCCCCTTTAAACTGAGGCGACCGGCAAATCTGTCTGTTAAATTGTCTGGGACAATTTCCTCATGATGGCTCCTTACTTCCAATAACCCTCACTTTCAGTTTCAGTTATATGTGAGGTGTGAGATTCCCTCACATGTAATTCACCTTATCCTTAACATAATACCAAATGAAAAATATGACAGGTTTTAGAACGCGAGTTGCGGGACGACGACTTTTAAGTTCTGGACGTTTGTTTGCCTGTATATTGTCAGTGCAAACATTTCATTGAGGTAAAAATACATGCATTACATCACATTTTAAATAGGTTACCATAGGCAACTAGTATTGGGTCACCTGGTTAGATTTAATGTTTCCCTTGGCAACTGGGCTTGTGGTGATTTTGCACACTGAAACACCCCTGGAAAACTAGCTGTGATATAGTGAGGTTAAGGCTGTTATCGTCAAGCAAGCTTGCAGTGATTCCTCGATCCTGATTGATCGAACCATGGCAACAACAGTGTGATATTTAACAATTGTTGACTGCTGTGGTGTGGGATATGACGTTTTGAACACAGGAGGGGCGCTTCGCCTCAGGTGCTATGCGCCCCGAGGGTGTTCAAAACGTCATATATCCCACATCACAGCAGTCAACAATTGTTTTGTTATACCTCTGTCTTGCATTCTTTGGATTCTTTGGACCCTAAAATCATGAAATTAACAAAAGCAGTTAACACACCAAGCAATTTTGACAATCGAACGTCAACTCACATGCATCGTCTGATCGTCTGCTAGTTTGCTGCTCCCACTCATGCGTGAAAACATGGTACAAGCATTTCACACCGTACGTATGGTACGTACAAAGTCATAGCACACTCCGTGTGGGATATCACGCACGTGATATCCCACAGGGAGTGTGCCATGACTTTTTATAAACTTAACACGTGATCGTTCTAGGCCAATGAAAATACAGTATTATATATACCATAGTCCATATCGCACTCCGCGTATCGCCCTATTGTAAGACGCGCGCACCATTTCTGTTGAAAGCATATGTTATAGGATAACCACTGAAACTTATGTGTACAGCGTGCCTGTTCTTTACTATGTGTCAAGTTTGCTTGAAGATAAATTCATTATCCCACTCGCGCTTCTTCTCTACCGGTAATAATATAAGGACTTTGTTTAGATTCAGCAATTCAGCAATTTCTACAACGAAAGATATTGTCTTTTCCATGTTTGCTTTCTTTTGTGAGTCTGAGTATTGTAATAATGGTGATTACAGACCCATTTTCCCTTCCAAATTAGTAAGTCCTTGCTGTTTCTAAACAGGGTCTTATATTGGTCCATCAGATTAAAAAGCATTGGATGGTGGAATCGCTCAAACATCTTTGTAAGTAAAAGAGACTGCAATTTGAAATCTGACCTTTTACACTGTCTACTAATTGTCACTATAATTGATTCTGTGAAATTTTTGTTTTAATAAGTGCTCTCATAAATGCATTCATTTATGTTTGAATAAACATGTTGTACTGACCATTTAATTTGCCCGGAATTTCACTGAAGTTTTTTCTCATTTATATTCATACATACATTCACTAATGAAGTAAATTGTCCTTTTTGTTTCGCATTCCCAAGGAGAGCATCTAAGAATGATATGTTGCATGTGAAAGTTTTGTGAATGTTAATTTATCTGTATTCATAATATATATACCAAACTTTTCAGTATTGAGTTTTGCCCTTCACCAATCACATTTCTTGCACTGTATACCAAGCTTACTTGGTTTGGACTTGAACCCATGACCTCCTGCTTGCTTGTGCTCATGTCTTATCACTCAACCACCGAGCTTGCAAGAGTTGGTTGGCTGGTTCCAATCTGATGTAGCAGCGTGTACCGCAACCAATCACTGCCCTTAAAACTTATAACTAGTCTTCGCCTCGGCCACTTTGCAAGTGAGGTGGCTTCGCTCCCTGTCGCCCACGTCGCAGGGGAGTCTCCCACTTCGTGGGTGAACACCGATCAATTTGCACGCGGATCAGCTCGTGAAGACCCACACACCCTTTACGCTTTATAAGATTCAAAGCATCCTGCAAGCTACAATGTGTAAAAAGAATTGCAAAGTTAAAGGGAATATACAACATTTGCTTTTGCATGTAATTTTCAGAAATGGATGGATTTGGGGGTTAGTATTTTATAGCAGATATTGTGACACTGACTTGTTTGAAGTTTTGGGTTCGTATAGATGCTGGAAAAACCAAGAAAAACAATCGTGTTCTTGTAGTCTGGTTCCCCAACCCCACTTAAGATAAAACGGAGCAATTTGTAGACGTCGGGGAATTGTTAAGGTCAGGGAAACAGTATAGCTGGCTTGTACCTGTTCACAGGTGCGTAACCAATGGCGAAGAAAATGCAGACTAACTAAGTATGATAAATTGAGAGCAGTATTTTTTAAAAAATAGTTTTTTTCCAACGCTGGTCAGCCGACCAGTGTTGGAAATTGATACAAAAATACCACTTTTCTAAAAAATGTCAGCACATAATGTGCCATGATTTTACGGGATGCTTTAGACTGTCATCACTAACAGTTGAGTAAGGTATTTCGTGATAATTTGGTAGTTTTGTTTTTTGATGTTTGCAAATGTTGTATATTCCTTTAAGGTTACACAGACCAATACATGTACATATTATAGAAATCACGTCTAATAAAGTTTAATAATCTTATACCAGTGATTTTACATTTTGAAGAGGAAAACAGATAGAAGTGACATCAACAGTTTGCTCCAGAAGCAACCTCTATTCTTTGCTTGCTGAAGAGATAAGTGACACACATAACAACTGAAACAAGCAAAAAACAAATGGGAATTGACATTTTAAAAATGGGTTATTACTGGCCCTACAAATCCGAAGTTCTTTTAAAATACGTTCGACTGTAATTTAATTTTTTTTATTAAAGCAAAAGTTATTTAAGTATTCATAGTCCACTTCCATTAATATTCATATAACTAAATATATTACACATGGAAATTGTGCAGCTTCATTCTGACAAAAAAAATTGTTACGAAAACATTCAAATAAGACATGCATGTTCCATTTATATTTTACGTTAATGTTTTCACTTTCAGTTCAGAATTTTGTTCAGTAATTTTACAGTTTTTAGTTCTCATATATACACAACTTGTGGCAGGGTATAGATAGCAAAAGCTTACTGGTTGAAAAAACAACTTTGCTTGTAACATTAGTATAGCTTTCATTTCTGCAAATTTCATCAGCTTAACTGATGGACATGGAAGCCAAATGCTTTCAACATATTCGGTTGTGATATAACCTCTTACTGTACATTGAAGTACATCGTATGGTATAAAATGATGTGCTCACATAATTTTATCAACTTTTTTTTATTCGTTTACTACTATTTTGCAATCCCTGTGCTGTTCAACAAGTTAAGTTGTTTTCCATTAATATATTTTCAACTTTTCTGCATTATTCCAACAATTTGTTTTTTATTTTTCCCTCTTTTTGTTTGACGTCTGCAGCCCTCTTAAAACAATTTTTGGGGGGCACAAAGAGATATACTTTGCAATGAGACTGGTTCCTGGATCGTACTCTATCAATGCTGATTGTGGGGCGGGAACCAGCCTACCCCACAAGAACAGAGTTATTATCTGGCAGATAATAATTCCAATTAGTAAAGTCATAATAAAATGCGGGCCAATTTTCTTTGGGGGGGGGGGGTTCAGTGTCTCATTCAAAAGTGAATGCTTTTTGTATTGCTTGAAAAATAGCAATTTAGAAAAGAACTCTATTTGTCAGGAATGAAACTCAAAAAAGCATGGGAAACGCATTTTTGAATAGTTTAAAGTAAGTGGCTGGAACAACATGATTTTTTTTTCATTTTTTTTACGAAAATTCATGACCATTGTTTCTTTCCATTTTCTATTTTATTCCCTGTATCCAGGTGTGGTGAAGTTTTCAGACTTTGTAGCGATTATGTCAGAGGCTATGGCGGAGACCACCAACTGGGGCCGCCTACAGACGGAGGTCAAAGGTTACGTGGGCATTGACACCATACAGGAGCAGATTAGGAAGAAGGCCCTCAAGAAGGGGTTTGAGTTTAACGTCATGGTCGTAGGTAAGCACCACTGATCTCGTACAAAGTCTAAAAAGCTCATTGGCTGTTCAAAGTAACATCCCTATCTGCTATATAACCACTTTCATAAACGTGTCATTGTAAATACATGTGGGTCATTCTATAAATTAAGGGTACAAAGCATGACATTTTTCCTGTCCCTGTTATAGGTACTTTGGATATTGCCAGAGTATCAAGTATGACTTCAAACAACTATTTATTTGTTTGGTAGGTAGTTTGCTATTGGTAATGACTCTAGGAGGACAACTGCATTAAGTAGTGCATGGGAAGTATGAAATCATAGATGTCAGATGTAACAGGGACAGGAAAAATGTGGACCCCAAATTTATAAAAGCGACTATATGTATCATTTCAATTTGCGTGTTTACCTTGTTGTACGGACGGTATCTATTGGAGAAAATTTAATTTTACAACAAAAATTACAGAAATTTTTCTCTGGAAATAAGCCTATGGCATCAGTTTTTTGTACATTGTGCAATGGCCAACAAGCTATCCAGAGTTTTTACTTGGGGATCAGACATACACGTCAGCAAATGACACCCTCTCCTCAAAAGAGCCCTCTTTGTTTGATTAGCTGATGGTTGATCTGGAGTGTACCTCTTGTACCGTACTAAAAATTCATTTAATATAAAAAAGCAGGACCATTCAGCTGTTACGTTTTGGATTGACTGTGAGCATGGGCATCACACATATGGGATAGCTATAATTACTTTGTTGATATGTGGGAATTTTGATCAATGAAAGAATCGTGTAAACTTGAGGTATAACTTGTAACTGATGTTAAGTACTAGCACAGTGCTAAAGGTTGGTTTTGAGCGGTTTTGGACAGTACAGGGCAGTAACAGGCAGTAACAGACAGTTGGGTGGTAGACCTACAGGAATGACTGGCTTAAGTGTGTTTAACACGCCAACAGAAACTACATATAGATGTTTATGTCTAATGTCAATCTATCAACTGGACTTGTGAACATTTAACAAATAAGTTTAGTCTGACTCTTTCTTGATCTGTCTTTGTTAATTATGGTTAACTGTAGGTTCCAGCGGTCTAGGCAAGTCCACATTAGTCAACACACTCTTCAAGGCAAAGGTCAGCCGGAGGTCGTGCATGCAGTCGGAGAAGGATCCTGCGCTCATCATTCCAAAGACTGTGGAAGTGCAGTCAATTAGTCATGGTAACGAACTAGGGCTGGGATTAATTACTGATGTCAGTATACTGACCACCAACATGCGTAAAGAAGGGGGCCTGTGCACGAGTCACCTTTAATGGCCTTCAATTATTCGGAACACAGGCTCAAAGTGGCAGATTATTGCCGACAGCTATTTAAAGTCTGATACTAGCCAGTGCCTAAAATTTCAGGTTGACGAGTTAGCTTTCTTTTACGGGTACCCAGATATGGGTTTCTTTAATGGGTACCCAGATATGGGTTTCTTTTATGGGTACCCAGATATGGGTTTCTTTTATGGGTACCCAGACATGCGTGTTTTACTTCAATAGGTTACCCTTTTCCTTTACTATCCGTAAATGCACACCACTAGCTTGTCAGCTATGAATATAATCAAGTGTGTAATCCTTAGTCAGCATGTTGTAACTGACCATTTCCTGGTAATAAGACAAGCTTCCTTTGCTTAAATTAACAGCCCTGGTTTCTAAGTGACCAATCTGCACAACAGGTGCTAAACTACAATTCCGAAAGGTCATGATCTTTGTGACTTTTAGGAACGCAAGTGTGGACTCCGTGCGCAAACGTTAGATGGCGCTTTTTTAACCACTTTGAGAGCTCCAGTGGGGGACATGTACGCACACAATGTGCACAAAGTATGCATGACGAACGTAAATACATATGCGCGAGCATCAGGCACCGTTTGAAACAAAACGACCATGAATTGAGAGATTAATTGTTTTGAAAAATATGTGTAAAAAGTCACAGGCCTATTGTTTTTTCCCAATCATAGAAAGGATTAAATAAGGTAGCACAATCTGTGCTGAGCTGTCTTATGCATATTTATATTTTCATATATAAATTATATGTTTTACAGTTAAAGAAAACCCCCCAAAAACCAGACGATTGACAGAGAATGAGTCTGCACCCAATTTCAAGAAGCCCTACGACGCTTGCAACTAACACGTTGCAACTTGCAACACATTGTATGATCCATTTCAGAAAACTTACGATGTATTGAACGTGTCCTAAGTTCCTTGATAACAGCTTAAAACCTGTCACAAGTTACGACGCATCTAGTGGTCATCGCAAACTAAGAAGCGTCCTTTTCTGCTATCCACAAGTCTGCCCTTGATTCAGCTGTCCAATGGCATGAATATGCACTAAGAGTCAAGTTTACTCACTGCTTTATCCTTTCAGTGTTTGATTTCTTTTGTGCTTTCTTGTTTGATTTTGCAGTAATTGAAGAAAATGGTGTGAGGCTGAAGTTGACAGTCACAGACACGCCCGGCTTTGGTGATCATATTAACAATGAAAACTGGTAGGTTTGTTGGTCACTGATGTTCCGTTTAGAGATAATGTCGCAAGCCAATATGGCTGTTCGGTTTCCTTGGCATGAAACAACCGAGAATATTTCTGTTCGTCAGGAGTTGATGCCAGTCTATCGCAGCTTACTCCCAAGCTAATACCGGTACCATTTATATGCCTGGGTGGGGGTAAAGTGGCTTGCCCAAGGACACATATATGGCCATTGGCAGGATTTGAACCCCTGATGCTCTTATCGCGAGTCATAATCGCTACCCACTATATACCAATGTGCTCCTTATCACAGATTTTTATCAAATGATGATTTGAAAAAATCACTCGACTACACTGAAGAATAGAAAGAGTTGTCCGTACCAAATTCATTTATGGAATGACGTTTCGAATTTCAATAACATTTTTTTCTAATGGTTTTTTCCCAGTTGGCTGCCAATCTTAGAATACATTAATGAGCAATATGAGAAGTACCTGTCAGAAGAAATCAACGTCAGTCGGAAAAAGCAGATTCCAGACTCCAGAGTTCATGTGTGTCTGTACTTCATTGCTCCAACGGGCCATGGGTAAGGTTTAGTGTCTAATGAAAACTTTTTGCCTGAAATGCACAAGATCAAAGTGTGGTTTTGAGAACTGGCTGGCTGCACAACTAATCTTAGATTAACTTACCCTGTACAGCACACTAGAAGAAAAATTACCACCAAAGGAATCTTTCACCAGTGAAAGTAAATTCAATACTATATGCATTTTTTTGTTGGATTCAACATGGTCCTGGTCAGTGATTGAAATGTGATGATCTTTCACTGAATTCCCTGAAAGCTTGTATTCTCTTTGCTTGCAGCCTGAAACCACTGGACATTGAGTTCATGAAGAGGTTGGACAAAGTGGTCAACGTAGTGCCCATCATTGCCAAGGCTGACACGCTGACCATTGAGGAGAGAGAACACTTCAAAGCCAGGGTGAGATTTACAAATACGTAACTAATTCAAAGTGGTCTTCCGTCTTTGATACTAACCAGAAGAGCAAATTCTTGGGGGGACCAACAACTTGAGAAAGTGTTGTATTCAAGTCCATCCCAAGTCCTAACAAATCCTCGCAAGTCCATCGGAAGTCCTCTTGAGTCCTCTCAAGTCCTCACAAGTCATCACAAGTCCTCATAAGTCATCACAAGTCATCACAAGTCCATCCCAAGTCTTCCAAAGCCTCTCAAGTCCTCACAAGTCCTCTTAAGTCCTCACAAGTCCTCACAAGTCCTCTTAAGTCCTCACAAGTCCTCACACGTCCTCACACGTCCTCACAAGTCCATCTCTAGTCCTCACAAGTCCTGTCAAGTCCTGTCAAGTCCTCACAATTCCTCTCAACTACTCACAAGTCCTCACAAATCCTCCCAAGTCCTCCCACATTCTCCTAAGACCTCAAGTCCTCCCAAATCCTCCCAAATCCTCCCAAGTCTTCACAAGTCCTCACAAGTCTTCACAAGTCCTCACAAGTCCTCACAAATCCTCACAAGTTATCCAGTCCTAAGTCAAGTTACAAGCTAATCAAATGCACTGTGACAAAGGTTTTCCTTTGTAATAGACCTAAGACGTAATGACGTCACACTTTGTTTACATGTGCGCTTTCCTATGTAGTAGACGGACCCCACTTTATCTGGCGTCCCGACTACTCTCGCGTATGCCTCAAACAAAAAACAAAGCATTACGTCGTCGAATCATCATTGTCCATCCCTTGTTACTTGTATCGAGACTTGTGAATTGACTTGTGATCAGACATGTCATTAACTTGTGATGGACTCAACTACAACTGGTTCAGAAATTCAAAGGGGGAGGGATGGACATCATCTGTCAAAGAGTAGCATTTGTGAAACACACATGTATGTATACATTCATGTACATATCCATTCATCCATTGTGGATAAAAAGTAGGAAAAATATTTAGGTTAAAGAAACTTATTACGTTTTTTTTTTTTTATAATTTTTATGCACTTCAATGTAATTAGAATATACTGCAATGTATCATATATTTTTTTGGAGGGGGGGGGTGGAGATGTCATTGGTTTCCCCTCCATTGGTAGCATATGTCCCCCACCTCACATCCCCCAGAATTCATGGCCCAAGTTAGGTTGAATCTGCAGGGATGCTTAAATGGTCAACTTGGCTATTTAAAGCTAAAGAAAACAAGGGCCAATTTCAGGGAAGTATAATCGGAATTTCATTGAAAGTACCAGTAGGCATTTATTTCCCAGCAAAATACATGTCACAAGGTCTGATAAAGCATTTTTGTTTGAATGGCAATTAAAATTTGATTCCTTCATCAGATAAAGCAAGCTTTGAACGAGGCCGACATATCGACGTACCCAATGAAAGAACTTGAGACAGACGAAGAAGACGATAACATCAACACACGCATCAGGGTGAGTCACAGTCAGTAGCAATTTTCCTGATCGCCAATCTGTCCTGTGCCAGGGTTAATTAAAATCCACTCAAAATCACTGGCTATTATTATTTTATTTTTTTTCACCCACGAGGGTCAGGGCACTGCTGGGATTAAAGTTTTCACATTTGTGGTATGGTTTGGTTATCAGGACCAGATGCCATTTGCCGTGGTTGGCAGTGACAAGTCCCACCAGGTGGATGGCAAGGAAGTGCTCGGACGGCTGACAAATTGGGGACTCATAGAGGGTAAGAACCACTCAGGCCAGGCCAGGCTCTGATCACATCTGGGCCCCTGAAAACTTGATGTAGTATGTTCATTAAGCATTAAAGGCTCTTGAGCCAGAGACAAATCTGAAGAGGGAAACGAAGCCAACGATTTGAAAAATTAAACAGAAAGATTGACATTGGGGTGGTTAGAGGTGATATATAACATTTGCAAACATCAAAAAACAAAACTACCAAATTATTGTTAAAATACCTCACTTGACCTTAAGGAAATAATAGCCTCAAGCATACTTTGAAATCGTGGCACCTGGTGTGCTGTCATTTTCAAAAAAACTGGAAGTTTTTAATCAATCACCAACAATGGTTATGGTTTGCCGAGCATCGTTTGTGTAAAAGTCGTCGTTGGGGGCAGCAAACAAAACATAGTAAATCGTGACATAATAAACAGGACTCCCGATGCAGCGTAGAATAAACGAGTCCTGTTTATTACGTCACGATTTACTATGTTTTGTTTGCTGCCCCCAACGACGACTTTTACACAAATTGCACGTTTGGGTCGAAACAGGACCTGAAAAACAGCTCTCAAAAACACCTTTTGTACTCATTTCATGACAGACACAATAGTCGTTTTTATTTCATCACACCTTAGGCTACATATACCCGAAAAATGACGGAAATGTCTTAGAGCATTCCACAACCTCTTTAAAATCACAAAAATGTATATACCGTTCCTCCCCCCCCCCCTATTTTCAGTTGAGAACCACAACCACTGCGAATTTGCCAACCTGCGTGACATGCTGATCCGAACACACTTGCAAGACCTGAAGGACGTCACGCACTGCATCCACTACGAGAACTTCCGCTTTGAGAGGCTGAACGCCCGCAAGAAGATAGACAAAGCCGAAGATCAGGAGAGTAGATGCTGATGATTGGTCACACATCATCTGTTGATAAACATTGATACATGTAACAAGTTTAAGCAGAAATATACCACAAGGCCTTATTTTTGAGACACCGAGTCGCTGTAATGACACGCTTTCATTGTATGAACAGGTTATTGACATTATAAGGCCCAATGAAAAAAAGGGTAATTCTCGTCTGAACTTTTTGACAAAAGGAGGATGCGGGCCTTTCTTTTTTTGCCGATGACGGATCCAAGATAGCGGAAAGTCTAATTTCCAAATGTCCATTTTTGCGCCATTGTTTCCAAGACAGCAGATGCTGCTATTCTCAAAAAGGCCATCACTTTTCTAAGAGTAGCTTTTTAACCTGGGAAATGGCTACTCATCTATGTTGGAAACAAAATATTTGTGATGGTGAAAATATGCCATTAAAAAAAGTAAAAATATAAAAGAATTGCAAAAATTAAAATGCGGTTCGAAAAAAAAAGGACAAAAAGATGCGGGCGGGGACGAAAAACAGGTATTTTTTATATTTGGCCGTAGTTTACATTTTACAAATATTACATTTTTACAATCGTTAATTTTTTAGATAAAATTGAAGTTGATAAATTTCTTTAATAAATTGTGATACATGTATTTCCATGGTTCGTATCCAGAAAATGGCATAAGTACAGCGACCACGTTCACTATTGCAAAAACAACAACAAGTGGTCTTTTCCATCATCTACCTGTCCCTACATTGGAAGGCCAAAGGACAATGGAGGGACAGGGAACCAGTCTAGAAGTGCCATTCCACGGTCCCACTATTGGTTGCGTTATAACCCAGCTGCGATGGCTCTGATGCTGTACATTCATAGTACCAGCAAACTGCAGTTTACGAGTTACCAATCAGCTGACGAGGATTTAATCAGGCGTTGTATTAAACAAATAATGAATGCTTCACATTCGTGCAATGGAAAGAAGAATATAATTTGGAGACAGTTAAAATGTTCCATTTTCGCCTCATGGAATGTTCCATTCTCGCTTCGTGGAATGTAACATTCCATCTGATACCTCATGATGTTTCTCTTACCATTGCACTCATACACATTCATTATTTGTTTACCGTTCAGATGAAAAGGAAAAAAAAGCATCAACAATAGTAATCAGTAATGAATTAAAACTAAAGTTAAAAATTCGAAACAGAATTACTTGTCATGAGAGTCGTCAGAAGTCATCACAAGTCAATAAGATTGTTGGATTTAAATTAAAAAAATTGGATTGTGTACTGAAACTCTTGTTTTACTCAAGCTAGTCCCACTTAAGATTGCAGGAAGAAAGTTGTCCTGTTGCACCAATGACATACATATATATATATATTAATTGACCAACAAAGTGACTTTTTGCTTTTTTATTGATGGACAAATTTCTTAATAAATATCTACACCTTGTGTGTACAAATTTAATATTCCAGCACAAATTGTGTATTTTATCTAACCCCATACCGATGTGTTGAAACCTTACAACAAACAACAAATTTCAATAGAAATATTTTAACCTCGTTGTGTGAATATGCGCAATGTTTTATATTATGTCTTCCTTCATGAGGAAAATACACTGGAAAAGGCTGTGCTTGTCCTTTGGTGCTATAAGTTTCGAAAAACAAGCCCCAACAAAAGTAACTCCAAAAAAGAGTTAAAGTTGGTGTGTACGTGCTTTCTTGGGTGTGGCACCTTGAAAAATAGTTTTTGAAATTGAATTGATAGTTTTCTAGCAAAACATTAGTTATGAGCTTTCCAATGAGACATCGCCAAAAAAAAAATCAGCCTTCGACAAGTAATCAACTAATTAATTTCAACTTTTGAATTATTCGTTCAGAATAGTGTGCACAATTTCTGAACTGGAGCGCGCAATTTAAAAGCACTTTTAAAACTGTATAAAGGCCTGCAAAAATAAACAAGCAAATTTATTTGTTGCAGGACATTATATTCCTTTCAATTTTGTTCGGAAAAGAAAATCGAAATTTTGAAAAAGCAAGTATATACCAACTTTAAAGATTTCAACTTCCATAACCGAGAAGAACTAATACCTGTTACTTGTATTTGAATTTTTATATATTTGTATGTTGAATGGCTTTTATATTACACTCATGTTATCACCCATTTAATTAACTCATAATTATCACTGTGTGTCACTATCGCATTAATTTGTTAATCAATAACAGTATTATATCCACATGTCTCATTATTTTGTGTTTATTTATTTTAGTTAGAAAATACTGTTCTTTTTTTTACAGGAAAGATAAAATTCTATTGAATGTTGCCAACATATTTTGGCTCTGCAAATATGTACATTAAACTTTTCTTAAGCTTTATGTAGGAATCTGACTATTAACAGTAGAATTAACCGTTCTTTTAACATGTAAATTGAAAGTTTTCTCAGAATTGTGAATTTTTGTTTGTTTTGTTTTTGTTTTTGTGCTTAAAACTTCGGAGTATGCTTTCAGTCATTTCAGTAATACACAAATCGTTTGAAACTCGCCCACATGCGTACTTGGGCAAAACACAGCCATGCACAGTGGCATAGCACGGTCATTTTTATTGGGGGGGGATTAAAATTTTTGAAAAGGGCACTTCGTGGAAACCACCACCAATATATATATGCTTTCAGGCTGGCGATACATGTGAGAAATTCAAAAGGCACCAAAAAACGGTAGATGTGCAAAAAAAAGGCACCACTTCTTTGAAAAAGGGCACTTGTTCAAAAAAAAGGCCACTTAACAAAAAGGGCATGCTTTACAAATTATTGGGGTGGGGGGTAAGCCCGTTCAATAAAGGGCATTTGAATGGACAAAGCAGTCTTTACAAAATATTGGGGGGGTTTAATACCCACTTCTACGCCTATGATGCATGTCATATGTAATTTTGTGCACGCATGCCAGACACTAAACTCAGCTGTGTCTGTTTAAAGGGCCGGGGGGGGGGGGGGCTTATTTGATCAGTCTATTAACAAAAGGATACGGTGTTAATGTTGTGATTTATTTTCAGTTGAACTTTTCAAACTATTGTATGATCCGTGAACAGGTATTTCCTTTTCGGATCATTGTGGCTTAATTTCTAGACAATTTAAATTACGGGAAATTGGTAATAGTTTGGGAGACAATATGTTTCCATCTCTAATGTCACCTAACCCCAATTTTACCTTATCCTACCCCATGAATTTTGGTATATTTATGTTTTGGACTTCAAGCAATCGATGTAGCTTATTTGCGACGGCAACATTTTTAAATAGGAGCTGTGACATTAGGGAGACATTGAACTCCCTGATGTCCGATGTCTCCCGAATAGGTATTTGCTTACTTGTTTTATATTTTTTTTTTTAAATAATGTTTTGGAAGTGTAAAGTATTGAGGCTAATCAATATATATGCAATGTACTGACTGTATTGAAGTGCAAATTTGTGTCGAGATGGCAAATTAAAATGAAAAAACACGTGAAGTAAGGGAATTATGAATATTTTAATCATAAATTAGTTGTGAATGTGGCAGCTAGACATGGTATTTGACGTCATAATAAATTTAAACCATTTTTTATATTAGTAGTTTTTACTTTCATATCAATAGCACTAAGCAGGTGTATTTAGAAACTAATGCAAAATTTGTGAACACTTTTTTACGGTCTTCCATTTTGCTAGCTCCCTTTGAAATATCTTTGCCTTCACTTTTTTTTCATATGAAATGTGTTTCAATTTTTATCTTGTCAGAAAAACCATTATGTGCCTTATACTTTTGCTGCTGTAATACATTTATTTTCAATTAACCTTTTAAACTTTTGGCATTTATTTTTTATGACAATATTTGTATTTGAGAAATACATCGTCCACAAAGAAAATTAATTTCCATCAAGAAATATTTTGTGTACGTGTCAGTGTCTTCATTTGTTTCAAATTAATTAAGATACCTTTTCTTTAAGTTGGATTTTTACGGATTTTTCAAAACTTTTCGTCACCTTTCAGTGCTTGAAAAGAGGGAAGTACATTAAATTATCAACGGCTGCCAGGATGCCCCCTTTAAATTAAAGTAAATGATGTCGCACGGTGGCGCTGTTTTTGGACCTTAGTATATTTATTTCCCGCGAAATCTGCCGAGCCAACAAGACAGCACGTTGTACTGTAGTAAGGTGACAATGCAACGCGCGAGTGACCAATTTTGACCATAAAGGGCATTTTCAAGCTTTGTACAACCCTCTGATCTGCCTTGACACTGAGTGATAGACCTTTTGAAATTTCCAGCCTTGACGCCGCCGAGCTGTTAGTGGCCAGACGCAACAATAAATTCACTGAACAATGGAAGAAAGGGATTCATGGATTTACTCCACCTTATTTGTCCTTGGCTTATCAAGGTTGCTCATTTATGGCTTGATAAATGGCTAAACGTGAGTGATAATGCATGTCTTGGGACGGATTTGGTTGTATGGTTGATTGCGCGTGAATAAACTTGGCTTGTAAGTTGAAGTAGGCCATTAGGTGAATCAGTCACATGGAAAAGAAAGTTTGGGGGCAATATTTCTGCTTATATTCCTTGATTGGGTATAGGTTACTTGCTCATGGTAACTTGTGTGGGGTAATGCCATATCATAACCTTTTTGGGAAAGGATTTAGTTTGACAAGGACTGCTGAAGTTTGGTAAGTTTCACAACTTCATATTTATTTAAGGTCTATGGGCTTTTACAGTGGAGGATCCCCCTCCACTTATTCATCAAAATTGTCATAAACATTCACAGTTACTTAAAGTTTAAGAGGCTGTCCTACATGTTGGCCTATGATTTTCTCTCAGTTTCTAGGCAAAAGCAAGTGTGCATTGTAGTCAGAGAATTGACTGATTGGTTATGGGATATGTACAAAAAAATAGACAGAAAGAGGAAACTTTGTCCACTTTAAGTTGTATGTAATTATCATACATGTACACACACACATGATGCGTACCGTCAGTATCATCTGACAAAACTGGAGGCAATGTATGTCCAAGGAAACTTACAGTTATGGCTGGAAATACGTATGCATATATGCCACAAAATATCTTTATCTGCTGTGCTGCATCAGAAGTAAACATTTGGTTTCCTTTCAAACAGACCTGTGAAATAGGATAAGTATAAACAATCTTAAACATAAAAATGTGGGCGATTTCAGGACAATGTGCCCCTTTAACAGTTTATCGGGAGAGTACGATTGTAGATCTGTGAAAAGTCTTGAAAATGTCTTTGTATGATTTTACTCTGAAAACCACATTGCCCCGAAGAATGTTGACTACAATATTTATATGTCAGTATTCTCCCATCAAATAAAATACATGTAGGTCAGTTATTGGACATATTTTCTTCCCCAAAATTTATATTATTAATGAAAAACTTCTCAGAAAGGTCTTTGAATTATGGAAAGATTGCGAACACTGCTATCCAATGGTGGAGCTTAATTATTTTGCAACAAATATCACATTCATGTGAGTGAGCCTAACCAACACTCTGGGGCTTTGCTTGCAGATGGAATACAAAGATGGACCCAGAAATTATCGAGCGACTTCGCCTGAGCAGCGGGCTGGGTGGCAAGCGAGGTTCTTCTGGGGGCTTGTTCCAGCAGAAGAGGGACCGTATCAGTCTGTTGACTGACCCCCAGGTATGGATTTACACCAGACTGGCACCTGGAGTGCCTTAAATCAAAACTAAATCAGGCCAACTTTACTCACTCTTTAGCCAGCAAATTTCTCAAAAAATTTCATTGGGCAAAGAAAGGGTCCTCAGTAATTCACCAATCACATTTGCAGACTCGATTCAATTTCTAAAGGAGACATTTCTTCAATATTTTGCACATGAGAGGGAAGTGATTTCAAAATGAGGCTAAAGACTAGACCAGTACATGTCAAACCATGGTCCAACTGTTTGCAAAGACTGACCTCTTCATTCAGTGTCATTAGTCTGGTGACTGGCTATGGAGAAATGTGTAGTAAATAGAGACTAGTTCCTAACTTGTTTCTATTTGGCACAGTTGATTGATGCAGTTCTGAAGCTGTGTTGGACTGGTTGTTTCTGGTGCCAGTCTGTTTTCTTGTATTGCATGTTTTCAATACCTTAAGTTTTGGGACTCTCATACACAGTATTGAGAGTCCCAAATCATTTTCGGACAAGATTTACACCCGAGTGCAGGTAGAACATGAAAAACAAAACCGGACAAAGGTAATTCTCCAATGGTGGAGTGGGACGGGGGTGGTTGCACCCACCCACCCCCCCATCCCCTTATCCCCTCCCTCCATTCAGCCACTGACTAATATTATGATACTAGTAAAATGGGGCCAAAAATAATAAATGGAATGCTGAAGTTCCAAAATGTATTCAGAAATTGCCTTAGATTGCAGGAAAAAGCATCGCAGATTTGAACATTTTCCAGAGGGGGAGGCCAGTATGCCCTGGACCCCCTAGCAAAAGACCTCCAGCACAATTTCATTCAACCCCCCTTAATATCATACCCCCCCCCCATTTCCTGAATGCTAGATCCACCCCTGCTCTCTCTTTAGCCACCAGAAATCACCCAACATTTCTATTTTAAACGTACATGTAGGCCTACATGAGATAATTTGAGAGTTATGATAAATAAACCTGCAAATAAACTACAAAAGGAAGGAACGGCCAACAAAGGGTTGGATAGCTCAGTTGGAAGAGCACTGCACTGGAGCGGCAATCCAGAGGTTGCAGGTTCAAACCTCACTCAATTTCTTTGCTCAACTTATTCACATAAATTCAAATAGACTATCAATGAAATTATGCAGTTTTGGTCATGAAAGCTTTTTGTTTGATGAACAAATTTTGCCATTTTTTCTGCTGTGTTGGATTTCTACCCCAGGTGGTTGCCCATCTGAACCAGCTAAACCAGGCATTCCTAAATGAAGCAAGGGAACCATGTCTACGGGATGCTGGAGAGGATTTGATTCTAGCAGAGAAGTCTAGAGAAAGGGAGAGACTGGAGCAGAGAATCACTGCCTACAACCAGGGGAAATGTGGGCAAGCCTTCATGGTCACAATGACACAGGTGAGAAAATTGAGAAAGTCAAACAAAAAATGCAAGTTCTGTCACACTAGACACTTTCAGGCAGAGCGTGAAATGGAGTTGCAACCAAAAAATAATATTGGGGCGATTTTTGTTTGAATATTTTCAGATTATTGCGAATTTGTGATAGGAAAGAATGTAGTATTTAGACGCCACTTCTTTGGTTGTGTACAAAACCTATGGAGAGTCAAGTTCATTTTTAGAGTATTTTCTAACAAAATTGGACATGTTTCTCAGTCCCAAATTCATGTCTTCAACTGTTTTGCAATGACTGCCCTTCATTTAGATAAGTTATGATGAGAAAAGTGGCGTCAGGATGCAACATTCTTTCCTTTAAATACTCTGTAAAACGTTTCAGACCATAATTTTGCCAAGTCTGTGGACTATCCCCTTGCACAACAATTAGGGTCTATGATATGCAAGCTGCAAGCAGATTCGGCAACTAGTGATGCAAAACAAGACTGCGTCTTGACCTCGAGATTCTGACCATTCAGCGGGCACCTTCGATATCGGGTCTTTGGTAACCCGTTGTTGTATAACGAAAACATGGCATCCGAATTGACCAATCAACAGCTTAGTCCACCTTTCTGATCAAAATGGCGTCACAATTCTTGAGCTGTTCTTAAGCTGACTAGGATGTCAGGATATGTAAGACGTTCGACCGTGGCTCTGCACACCTGAATGTCGGATACTCAGACTTTTGCCTTCATGAATGTCAAATGGGCATGATTTTACAAAGGATAATCTGTCTTCATAAATGAAACTGTCATCGTGTTAGACTCTGTCCCTCCCTATACCCTATCCTGTCCTTTTGTCTAACTGACAGCATCCCAGTGGTTGTTGTATTTGAAATGGGGGGGGGGGAGGGAATTTACAGTCTTGTTTTGGAATGACTTCCATTGACCCAAAACATTTGATGCCGATTGGAAATGTCGGTGTACATAGATATTTAAATATTTTCTCTATTAGGCCAAAAAAAATAAGTCGGTCTCTGGTCAGCGCGCGCGTCGATTTTAATCATGCGCGTCAATCTTTTTTTTTCCCAAAATGTTCCGCTGTAGCTCCAACAGCGCCCTCTATTGCCACACCTCCTCAATTTTTTTTATCAAAGAGCACCAAGGAATGGGAAATTGCACCAAGGCAAATGATCCAGAGCACCAAGGCAAATTATGGAGGACACCAATGCCGTACATGAGGACACCAAAAAAGCAAAATAGTACCCCACATTGTCTGTACAATCCAAGCTTGAAGAAAGAAAAAAAGTAAAAAAAAAAAAAGCCGCGTCCCCGCGTCAATTCCGAAACTTTGGTCTGACCAGAGACCGAATATGTTTTTTTTTTGGCCTTACCTTACCTGTTTGCTAGTGATTATTGTATTCTGATAGAAATGATGAACAAAGTGAAGACTTTATTTCCAAAACGCGATAAACTCCATTTTGTTACCTTTTACACTCCCTCCTGGTTTCCCAAAATCGGTTTTGACGGCTTTTATATACTGAGTTTAAAACGATGTCACAGCCCGTGATTCAGCCTGTGATTCAGTCCGGTGTGTTTCAGCACCGCGATTCGGCCGTATAATATTCATTAACGCGTTTGGAAAGGATCCCTGCTGATTTCCTTCGACCTCGCACGCACGGGACAAAAACAAGTTTTTCGTAAAAACAACTTTTTATTTTGTGCCCCCCCCAAAAAAAAATCCACTTAGGCCAGAAAGAAATGCCTATGACAATTTCAGTGGTTTTTCTAAAGCAAAAAAGCAACAAATCCTTGATAAATTGAGAGAAAATGACCCAACTGTACATTTTCAATGGACTGCTTTTGCCTCTTGCCGCCAGACCTATTTATGCGCAAGCATGCTTAATTATGAATTTATTTAGTAAAAGGGCCATACAATAAGATGAAAAATGAAGTTTAGAAATAGTTGTTATATCGGTAGTATTTTTAAAGTTTCATAACTGTGCAAGTGATTCACTTTTTCAAATTGGTGACGTTTTGAACAAAACTCTGCATGTGTTACAAGGTAGAAAAACAATATTGTTGATGAGAGTGGAGATATATTTACATCCTTCACAAAGATAGATAAATAAAAAAAAATACATGTAATCATTGACTCTTGACAACTGAATAGTAGCCTGTAACCTTGCATATCATATAGCTGACTGAACCGGAACAAAACATGTCTTTGAAAAAAATACACAGCTTTTAAGGCAGGCAGTGGTAGCCACAAGGCAAGGCCTATCAACCTTGGCCACTCATATTTTGATCCGCTTTCAACAGGTTCATAAAGATGCATTCCTTATGCTATTTTCAAATTTCACCTGGAAAAACAAAATTGTTTTTTTTTAATTGCTATTTTTTCCTGGAAACATATTAATTATTCACTTGTGAATGAGGCATTGAATGAAAAAATCCACTGACATGTAGTAATTTAATTATTTCTTCACAAAAATCCAATTATCGGCTGCCAGACAATAATTCTGCTCTTGGAGGGAGGGTTAGCTTGCGTGCAAAATGAAATTCCTTATTCCAAGTAGTTTTTTCGTTAAAACGAAACGAACCAAGTGAAAATTTGTAACGACAAAAACTTCCATTCTTTTAAAGAGCATGGGGTACATGTATGTATCTTTCAAAACATTTTTTTCAAACAATTCCTGAAAGTATTATGCTCTCTGTCATTAATTGTTAGTAGGTTATTTACAAAAACATTTTAAGAAAAAAGTACGCACTCTGTCAAATTTACTAAACGGCAAACACTACATGAACTTGAATCCTTTTTCCCAATGTTTATCTTTTTTTGTGGAATTAAAGGCCTATAGGATCATTTGCTCTTTATGCATTTTTTGTTTGCAGTTATAAAACTATTCCAAATCCAAAAAAGAATGTTCAAAACCTAACATGTTCATATTTCAGCTCAGTGAATATTATTTTATTTGAATTGTAAATTGAACAAAGAAATTGACTGGATCGGGGTTTGAACCTGCGACCTCCAGATTGCAGTTCCGGTGCTCTACCAACTGAGCTATCCAGCCCTGTGTTGGCGGTTTCCCATTTTGTCGATGTCATTGTTCAAGGAACTGCCAACATAGGGCTGGATAGCTTGTTCGTTGAGCATTGGAGCGGCAATCCAGAGGTTGCAGGTTCAAACCTCGCTCCAGTCAATTTCTTTGTTTGTCTTTCAAATTACTGTAATTAAAAGACTAGAATTGGTTAGCTTCTGGTCATGATATACTCAACCTTGTATCAGGGGATGAACTTTGAAGGTGCATTGAGATTCTACTACAATGATGGTAGGAAGATGACGGCTAAAGCAATCTGGCTGGGCAGCTGTATGACGGTGCAAGAACTGATACCAAGCATTCGGGAGAAATTCAACATCTTAGACAATGGTCGCTGGAGGACTGTTGTCTACCAAGTTCAGAATCAAGGTAAGATTACTGAAGGGTCTGATGTACTAGAGTAGGCTAATGTAGTCAAGTCTGTCGTAAGTCAATTACAAGTTAATCACAAGTCAAATCACATCTCACATCACACGTAACAGCTAGGGGATGAAAGATGACTGCGGAAATGTCTTTGTCAAAGTTCATTTCAATACAATTTTTGGTTTCGCCATTTGCCGACTTATTTTTATAAACACTGTACACTCAGTGTTGTCCCGAACGATTGTGAAAAAAACTCACAAACTACTCAGGTGGGACTGGAACCCACTACCTCCTGATGTTTTACCGCTGGATCACCAAGCTTGACGGGGTCAGCTCGCTGCTTTGAATCTGATACAGCAGCGGGTACCACAACCAAACTATTCAAATGAATAATTCATTTGAATAGTTTTTCACGATGACTTTGATTGACTTGCATTGTACATGTAATGACCTGCACTTGGTAACTTTTGGAGATAACTACAATTCCATGATTGACAGAGCAGCACTCCCACTCCCAGACTACAACATTTTAGTGCTTCATTCTTTAGGTTACAGGTCATAGTGAGGATTTGAACTGTGTTCCAATTTTATAGTGTATGATAGCTCATTCTTAGGCATGATGTGACTTTGCATGTAGACATGGATAGAGACATAAGCAGGATGGAACAAGATACTTTCAATATTGCGCCCTTATACTTCAAGGCTTGAGAAAAACCCAGAGTTTTAGTGAAGTCTTTACAAACTGTCACAGATCAATCACAAGTGATCACAAGCCATCTAGTTTCTTTGTAATTGCTCATCCTATGTGATTGTGACATGAAGTGTGATTAAAGCTGTAATTTTTGGCAACTTAAGATTTGTTGGAATTGGACTGGAATATTATATTACCTAATGTAATTGGGTAGTAGCATAGCGAGAAAGTTTTCATTGGGGTGGTGTTTACCCCCCAACAAATTTAAATCATTAAAAAAAAAAATTGTGTCTTTTGCCCATAATAGGCTTAAGTTTGTATTTGTAAAAGTGCGAAATCAAGAGAATGTTTGCTTAAACTTTAATAAGAAGTGCATGGCCACACGTACAATATTGCATTGAGATTATGCTGCTGTTGCCCCACCTAAACTTGTGGGTACCATTGTAAGAAGTCAATGATCTTTGGAAACTTTTGATAATGCTTTCAAAAAAATAGGTTTTTGCCATGCAGTTATGAGTGGCTTTCCAGGGAAAACACTTGTGGAGGTTAACCGCATGAATGGTTTCCTGATCCTGCGACACGGACCGCCCCCCACAAAAGAGTGTCAGTATTATTTTCTAGCCTCATTTCCTTCAGAAATCACTCAACCAAGTTATGAATGAATAGTGGCCATAAAACCACAGAAATCTGGTTTACCACCGGAGAGTTTTTCATAAAAAGCAGGCGTAAATCTGTGTCAGCGAGTAATGGGGGATCAGTAAAATCCTAAAAGTGCTCGGCGGTGGAAGAGGGGGGGGCGCCACATTACACTAGAGGGCGCTGTTCATGATACAAATGCACTCCTGATACAAACTTGTGCACTTGGGTCAATTAATCCTACATCAAAATGGTGCATTTAAAATGTGTGTATTGTTTGTTCTCCATTATTCAGAACTACTTAATACATTTTAGACTGTCGGAAGTTTGAATATAATCTGAAAGTCAGCATTTTTTGTTTCTCACGAGAAAAATGGGGGGAGCATTGCATTTGATACAATGGCCCATCCCCCCCCCCAAATTTTTGCCCATTTTTGTCTTAGTTTTTGTATACTTAAAACTTGACGTAATAGTTCTTGTGTTTTTAAGTTTTTAGTCTTTTGAATGTGCCTACTAGAGGATATTAAACTTGATACATGTACATCCTTTTGTCTCAGCCATAGTTCATTTTGCCATTTAATATTTTTTTCTCTTGATAATTTGAAGAAACAAGAAAGGTCCTGTTGACAAGAAAGATGATTAATCTGATTATACTTTATAGGCCTAATGATCTTCAAAAAGCAGTTTGCAGTGGCTGCTCACTATGTAACAATTGCTTTTTCAGAGGGACATAATTTTGTTTTTGGTTTGGTTGCTTGTTTGTCTGTTTGGTTTTTGATAAGAAATATTCCAATATGTGTGCTCATTCTCCATGTTCATGAATGTTGTTGAGACACAACAGTACTGTACATGTAAAAAGATTGAAATTATATTGGTTTGGGAGATTGAATTGGAAGACAATTGGTTGAACTGCCACAGAGTCGTATGGTTGCAGGCCAGTAAATAGGCCAGAAATTGCCTACGCCGGTCAAATCACGATTTGCGCGCCCTCAATTTTTTTTTTTAGCTATTTAGCATTTTGTGGGCCATGAGCTTAAGGGTTTGTAAAAAAAAAAAGGTTGGGAGCCCTGAACAGGACTGCAAACTTGTATTTCTATGAAATTTGGATAGGCCCTAAAATTGCTCCATTTTGCAATGGAGCGCAGGTATCATCAGGGCTGCCAACTTTGAGTAAGAGCTGAGAGTGAGAATTTGGCAATGGAGCTTAATTGATCAGAAGTAAGGGCAGCGCGAAGCATGAAGCCCTAACGGCTTGAGTTTCAGGGCTCAAGGGTCCCAAAAATTATTTGGATTCTAGACTCTCTGTGGTGCTGTTTGAGGCAATTTGTGAACACTTTAACCAATTTTTTTAACAAAAGGTCAGCATTTAAACATCATTTTCAAGGTTTATTTATCTATTTTTGGTAGCGTGATAAATCCTGTGTAGGTGTGAGAGCGTGACAATAACCTGAAATTGCGTGTGTCTCACGCTCAATGCGTGAGAGTTGGCAGGCCTGCATCATTTTTGAAAATGGCAATTGGCTTCAGGACTCCTTTTAGGCGTGATCATCTTTTGATGGAATTTTTTCCCCAAGTGTCATTGGTTAACCCCAAAAAGTTGAACAGAAAATGAAAGATAATGAAATATGCTTTAATTTGACGTGTGGCTCAAACACCTTGGAGAGTTGTTAGTAGTTTTCCTGAATTTTGGAAGTGGGTGTATTTATCGATGTATTCTATGGCAGTATTTTTACCAGTCTGCAACCTTCAGTGCAACCACAAATTTCCCCATTCTAACACCAAGAAGACTGCCCTCTATTGTCCAAATAGGAAGAGGCCAAAGTTTGGGCCAGTGGTTTGTGGGCTGTGTGTGTTTGTTATGGCTGGCGGATTATTGATTGTAAGTTAACAGACGACCACAACACTCACCGCCAAAGACTGATTGGCTACAAAAGCTGTCATCGCACAGCCTTGAAGACATCCAGGTGCAGCGTCTGAGTGAAATCAATTGTCAGATATCCAACATGTTTTCTTGGATGTAATTACAGAAGAACATTTTCTTTGTGCCAGTGTTGTCCACATGTGGATGTTTTATGATTAACTTTGTGCTTGGTGAACATTTTTGGAAATTGGCAAAAGCAGTTGAAGTGTTGATGTCTGCTTTAAGAAACAAGTAAGTTTTCATGTTAGCAATTGTCTGTTTATTTTGTTGTCTTTTTCTTCGTATTTTTTTTTTGGGGGGGGGTGTTTGGGGTTTATTTGATGTTTCATTTGTATTTAGGAATTGAACGATGTGTACAAATGTATACTTCACTAAGAAACAGGATCTATCAAAAAAAAGCTATGTGCTTGTAGTAGCACAAACAGTCTTTCATGGCATATAGGGTCATTGCATTTATCTCAAACGTAATCTACCGAACTATCTTCAGAAAGTTTACTTGGATTAAAGATCATACCGGTACTAAACATCCCGTGAAATTATTGTGTCTGGCTTGCTTTCATTTCGAAGAAGGCAAAAAATGTAAGTGATTTCCAACGATCAGTCAATGGACTGATTTTTGGAATAAAGAGTTTTATTGATGACATAATGTTTTGTAATCAAAAGGTTGTGCACCTTTTTTGTTTCCCCACTGTTTTCTAGAGGAGTGTAATATCCACAGAGCAAAAACATCAGCAGGTTAGGTTTCAAACATTCTTCTATGGATTTGGAGTGGTGTTTTATTTAGAGGCGAACACAAAATGCATGAAAAGCAAATGATCGTCAAAGCCTTTAAGTAAAAGATCACTATCCATATCATGTAATCATGTTAGAGATGGTCAAAATAACCCCGCCCTTTTAGGGTTAAAGGTAGAGTATATCATTTGTCGGTTTTTTTTTCGTTAGAAACATCAAAAGTGTTCAAAATCTAAAGAAGGGTGCTTAACAACTAACCTGACCAACTTTTAGCTCAGTGAATACTGTATATTCCAAGAAAACAACATTCGAGGATCTCAATTTTAATTCAAAAGTTGTCGAGTCATGTTTTGAATTTCGCCCAAAATCAGTGTCTGGGACGCGTTCTCAATCAGCCAATTGCAGCTACATACGGGGTGTCACGCACTGAACCGATTAATTATAGCAACGGCACACACGTATGCATCAGGTCAGCACTTGCTCGCACCCATTCATGGCTTCGTGCATTAAAAACAAACTACAACGGCAATTTCCAAAAATGCATCTTCAGACACATCTTTGGAAATGACCTTCTTTTATTGTTTTCTTCAAAATGACACCATGCCAGAAAGAATACATGTAATTTCACAGGGAGTTTAGTGCCATTACTATCTTTAAACCAAGTATGTTTTTCAACAATAATGTTGTCAGTTCCTTTTTGGATAGCTGCAAATAATATACCCTAATATACCGTACAGATTTGTCTGCCAAGTGGTTAAACACAGGCAAGGAGTCTGTTAAGCTTGCCATTAAGAGATTAAACGGTATCCATTAACCGTTGACTTAATGAGCACTTAAAAGGAAAACCGGATGGATCTAGACAGTATCTATTGAGGACTTGATATAAATGCGCTTCTGTGTGCCACGAACACGTTCTCAGCACTTGACTTTATCGGCTATCCTTTGGCTGATAGACTATAAGCTTGCACGCTTTTTCCACACACACACACAAATTATGATAGAGTGCATGTACTGAGTCAACAGCACTTGTGAAAATGCCGTCTGGCAAAGTGAATTTTTTTGAAAACCAAAATAGGCTGTACATCAATTGAAGTCTTTTTAGGCTCCCTATGCCCTTTTGTAATACATGTAGTGCTTTATTTACAAAATACTAACACTTTGAAGGCATAAAGGATCTTTTGCTTTTCATGCATTTGTTTGTTTCCAATAAAAACACCACTCAAAATTCAAAGAAGAATGTTCAAAACCTAACCCATTGTAGTTTCAGCTCAGTGGATATTACTCTTTTCGAGAAAACAGTGAAAAACCATGCACAACCTTTTAATCAGTAAACAAGATTTTGTCTATAGAAGTCTTTATTTCCAGAAATCTGTCAGTTGACTAATCTTTGGCAATCAATTTCTTCTAAATTACAGTGCTCAAGCCAGACAGAATCATTTCACAGGGTGTTTAGTACCAATATGATCTTAGTCCAAGTAAGATTTTTGATAATCATTTGGTAGGTTACTTTTGGGATAAATGCAAATGAACCTAAACACCGCAAAAAAAGAAAGTCCACACTCATTGGAGGGGTCATCATTTTGAATCTGATCGTCTTATGATAACGTCATTTATATAGACCTTTTGGGAATGTTGTTAGCTACATTTTGATACCCCGTTTGCTACCAAAGACTGTAATCGTCCAACATTGACAACGGTTTATGAAATATGATGCAGTTTGAAAAGTGCAAATTTAAAGAGTACGCGGAAATTGCTGCGTGACAATGTCACACTGCCCGAAACAAAGGGCAGGGAATACTGATCGCACAGTGCTTGCATGCATGGAAGCACGCAAATTGAATTACCCACACTTTGTTCGACACTCTGCAGTCGATAGGGGCCAATTCAGGCATGTGTGGTTATGCTTAGCAATTTCTCCTCACGTAATCTTTTAAATTTGCAACTTTTCAAACTGCATCATTTTTCGTAAACTGTTGTCAATCTTGGACAATTTAAATCTTTGGTAGCAAATGGGGTATAAAATGTAGCTAACAAAATTCCCCAATGGTCAATATAAATGACGTCATCATAAGACGATCAGATTCAAAATTATGACCCTTCCGATGAGTGTGGACTTTCTTTTTTGTGTTTTGGTGTTAATATGCTTCAATGCAGTTTCACAGTTTTGTTGTAGCTACGAAAGCTTATGCACATTTTCACTCTAGTTAGTCATTTAAAGTGCTACCTTGCTTTTATATATTTGATTTTGCCTGACTAACATGGCTGCCCACCACTTTTAGTTTTGACAGAGTTATATTTTTGAGGTCACACAATTTTTTTCTTTTCCGCCATAATGAACTTAGTATGTACAGCACTTGAATTGTAATGGAGCGAGTACCAGCAGCTTTCATAGGTGTTCATTTTTATTAGTTTCAATTTGCTAACAGAGGCCAAATTTTGTTACAAGGGCAAGAGTTAACCTTGATTTTGACCAGTTTATTTTATGAAGCTCAGCTGTGTTCATCTCTAAAATTTGCTGGTGGCTGATGAATAATTTGTGATTATTGAACGTTGCTATATTTCATTGAGATTTGTTGGTTTTGAGATTTTTTTTGCTGGCAGCTGTATTTGAAATTTTATACAAAGGCTTGAAATTTCACCTAAATTTAGGTAGGATTTTAAAAACTGACATTTGAAAATAAAAATATAAAAGTTGATGCATTGTATTTGGGTCGCGAGTCTGCAGGTCCAGTCCGAGTCTGAGTCACGAGTACTATATATTGGAAATAGTTTTTAAGCTGTGTATGAAGAGTACTTAGATGCATTTCTTCTGCTCCGCATTGACTGTATTGCTTGCTCAGGAGAGGATTGCTGCAAAATAACTTGTAATTACATGACGATGAATATTGTTGAAAAAAAAACAAACAACTTGATTTGTGGTAATTTTGGTCGAGTCCCAAGTCATGCAGGTCAAGTCCGAGTCCAAGTCCGTGACTCGAGCCAGAGTCCGAGTCATGGAAAATGGGACTTGAGTCGGACTTGAGTCCGAGTCACGATTCATACATCTTTGCATCAAAATTACTGAAAACGTAAACCATGCTTAATTCTTTTTACTCCAACCCATATAGTAAAATGCAATTCTCCTCACATTGACAATATTATGATAATTTTTGGTAATTATTTCACTTTTCAGATAATATTAGGGCAGTGGTTATGCCAGTGGACACATCAAACTTCTTTTAGTCCATTTGTCTTTTTTTTTGGAGGAACTCATCAGTTTGTAATTTATATTTTTTTTAAAATAAAAACGTTGAAAACAGCATATGTTCAATATGCTGTGTACCTCGAAGAAGGCCGTTTATTTTTAATTAGATAAAGGGGCCAATAATTGATTCAGACTCACTAGTCTGGCAGTGGAAACTGTAGCTCATGTCCTAGGTAAGTCATTAATACCAAAGATAATTAATAATTATTGGCACGCATCGACCTCCAGCCCAGGATAAGTTATCATTGGCTGTGGTGCCACAGCCGTGGATGTTAATGTTTAACATTCTAGGCAAGCCGGCTGTACATGTAATTGTCAATTTTCAGCAATTTAGGAGGGGGGGGGGTGTTGACTCAAATTGGTATCGGTAGATGTTGGAATGTTCAGTTAAATTGGAATTGGATTTCACTAAATCTTCTTGGGCTAACCTCCCAAAAGCATCCAATTTATCAGAAATTTATGAAAGTTTATTGTTTTTCTCACTGGATGTCTAGAATTTCTGACAGTCCCCTACCAAACATTACTATCTAAAGTTTTGCAATTGCCACTGAAAATTCCTAAATACAATATTATTTAATTGTTGAGGGTTAGTTACAAAAATTTCTATGCAAATATTACTATACTTGGGCAAGCAACTTTTCCTCAGATCCTCGGATGAGCTGTTCAAAGTCTTGTAAAGATTGGAATTTCCTTTTTTTGTGCGTAAATTCCCAGTTGTAAGCCTGATTAATGCTTAAAAAATAATAAATAAATAGAAAATATATCATTGGTCGAAAATAAATCATTAAGTGAAAAAAAATAGAAAAAAAAAGATGTGAAGGGGGGCAATTTGTTAGAATCATAATTTGATAAAATCACAGATTTGATTTTTTTCGGGGGGCTTTGGGGATGTTAAATTTTAGTTGCATCGATCCAAAGTCGTGCTGCAGGGATTTTTTTCTTTTTATTGCAACATCTCTGAACCTAAAACAATGCTTAGGATGAAAACAAGCGTCTATACTCATCAGCTCCCCTCGGGCGGAGGGCATGTAAAAAGCCTTGGATGGCACTGTAATTAAATTGTTATTTGACTTGATATCGAGCGCAGCCATTTAAGCTGGGCAAATTAGATGTTATCTGAAGGACCCGAAAAACAGTAGAAGCACATGATTCAGTATATGAATTGAGCAGTACATGCGTAGCAAGGTGTTTTTAATCACTCTGTTTAAGACCGGTTCGAGTCTGGGTGCTGATTTCGGCTCGGGTAATTATCAGCACCCAGACTCCAAGCGGTCTTAAACAGAGTGATTAATACCGACCAAGCACATGTTTTTTCCCATTCATAAATACCTTTTCAGTCAAAAAAACTTTTCGGTAAAAAAAACCATGATTTTGTTCAACAAGTTCACTTCATGTTTTTTTAAACACCCCTCTAGCTAAATAATTAAGTGTTCAGCTCGCGAGTAAGATGTAAACAACTCCTTTTATGGAGATTGGCGCGCGCGTTGATGTTGCGCAGAACGCACCTCGGGTGTTGCGTTGTGAATTTAGGACTATAAAATACTAACTCACTGGTAGTATTGTGCATGCCTATGTGAGGATTGCAAACGTTCAACCAATAGAACGGTAAGAGGCACTGGATTTTTAGGAGTCCAAATTTCATGTGACACTGGAAAAGTGTTTAAGACCAGCTAGCCATGTCTTTATCATCCATTTCAGACCGGCCACGTGCCGGGCTCTCGTCCAATAGGAATGGGTAAACTGTCTTAGGTATTTATGAATATTGGTTTAATAATTGAAATGGTAGCATATGACTTGCACCCTAATGATGTAAGGCACTAAAAAGATGTTTCCATTAGTGCACAGTATGAGGAAATTTTCAAATGCAGGGTATTTAAACGTGAGTTATTACCAGACCAACAGAAGTTTATTGCGTTGGCCTTTTTTTGTAGTTTAGTCACTTAACTCCAAGAGTTATTCTGTAAGAATGAGTGCACGGTAAGCTCTGGTCATGTTGCAAGAAGTGTTGCAAGAAGTCTATGGAACACCATACTTTTGGTCAATTTTCGGGGACAGATAAATGGACAGACAGACAAACATACATACTGACCGACCACCAAGTGACATGTAGAATCTCCTGCCAAAGCTTTAAAAATCTACCCTAAATTCTTTGACTTTATAGAACACAGAATTGACGGAAGACCCCTCTAAATGTACCGTATTAGTTACCATTGAATTGCCCGTGTGACGTTTATTTGATGATACATTATAATCACCCTTAAAAGGTTTGACAACTGGATTGCTTGAAAGGGTTCCCTCTCATTAATATAAAACCCTAGCTCCAACAAATTCTGGATACAGTGAACACAAAGCCTCGGTCCTGACCGTGCATGAATGTCCCCAATCAATGTGAGCGGCACTCGTCTTAATACAACATTTGATAAAACACATTTAGGTTAGGTCTGGCTGAGTGTTGATTAACGAGACCAAACTACATGCAGCAATATACAGACACAATATAGTTTGAGGGAAGAGTATTGCAAAAAAAAAGTGCGCATAAACATGAAAGTTATTTCGGTTTTCCATGTAGCTTGCATGGTTTTCTTTTTGAAAATTCCCCACAAATGACATTCATAACCTTCCTTTTTCATTGTCTGAGAAGTTACTAAGTAATTCGTAAAGTTGGTTGGTTACGGGCACCAATCCCATAATCTGGAACCGGTTCCAGCTGTCGGATGCTCGGGTACCCGGTTCTGATGCGCACCCCTGGTATGAGATGTAATAATATTAAATATTTTTCCTCGGAAATCTTATTGAAACATTGGAATGTGAGTCCATCTTTAAATTAAGGGTCCAAAGTTGTGACATTTTTTCCTGTCCCTAGAGCCTTTGTTTGTAATACGCCGCTCTAGTATCATTAAAAATTACTTCAAACTATTTTCATTGGTTGGATGGGTGCTTCACTTTAGTACCTAATCACTCTTGGGTGAAAAGGCATTAAGGAGTGCATCCAGAATTTTCACAATTGTGATGTCGGAACAAACAAAAGTAGGACCCCAAATTTATAGAATTACTCATGTATTTGAATAATTAAGGATCGTAAGAAAATTAATTAGAAAAAAAGATTATAAGTTGAGTAGTGAAAATCAATATACATGTAAAGATGAACATGAATCATGCCAAGTCATTGAAACAAAGCATGATTGTGCATGACACTGTGGTAGTGCAGGCATTAGGGAACATCCTTATTGACAGAACATTTCTGTATTTTGATGTGGTTATATGCCATCCGTCCGTAAAGCCCACACCGCAACCATATGTACATTTGAAAAAGTCATAAACGAAGGACGAAACAGATTCAAGTTCCAGGGCACTTTACTGAAGAGGAAGGAAGTTGACAGCCCAGGATGAACCGTAAAAACAAAACCAAACAAAATACACATCATGTTTGTCTGATAACAAGAACCGGCTTGGGAACAGTGTTATGCAAACAGGATACAGGCCAGTGTGTCCTGTCTTTATGAACTTCAAGAGTTCATAAAACAACTGTTAAAACGTTCAGTTACATTGGCTGGGATACTTCCAGTGTGGCACCGCAAAGAGTTATTTGTGGAGTCAATTGCCAATGGTTACATTGGCTTTGAGGTTGTTTTTAAGCTCTGACAGGAGTTTCTACACGTCACTTCGTGGTCGGTTGGTCGGTCGGTAGGTCTTTTCCCAAAAATTTACCGAAAATATTAAAGTTTCCCATCAAATATAACTATCAATTGACCAAAAATTGACCGAATGCAATGTCGTCAGTAAATACATTCTTGGCAAGACTTTTTGGAAAAATGCGCATGTGCGTCTATTTTGCATACGAAGTGAGACATTCCCGAACCGGGTCAGAGCTTATTGTGCACTCGCACTAGTTTAAGGCATGTGTAGACAAGTCCCTGCACATGATCACCGTATGATCCACGAGTCCGCCTTCAGTGGAGAAAGCCATTGAAAGGGCCTTCATATAGAATTGATATAGGAACATTGGTGATTACCCAGAAATTCACCTACAGATTAAATGAGAAAATTAACTTTGCTCGAAGTGAAGATGAGGCTAGTCCCAAGTACCCTGTAAAGTTATTCTTCCAAAATTGGTTTCAATCAAAAGAAAACAATTATGATGAAGGTGAGTTTAAAAAACCTTTTTACATTTCTTTATTGGGATTCCAATCACAAGACCCTAAAAATTGTGCGGATGTTTTCTCTCCTTTTCCCAAAATGTATAGAAGCCACTAAAACTCCAACAGTTTAGTTGTTATGCACCTTACATAAGATTTTGAGCAATTTTGTTGTTAAAAATTAAAAACAAAACCAACTTATAAAAAAACAAATGATGGTCCAGTAACCCAACAACAGGATATTAACCCCAGGCCAGTACAGGAACTGTTGGCCTGTACACAGGATTTGGGGATCGAGGCAGATCCTGGTTTTGCAACTCAAAAAAGGAAATAAAAACTCTACATTGCTGTAAAAAAAAAAAATTGAAAAATGTATCCACATTTGGAGGAGAGAAGGGGATGAAATAATGGGGAGAGGAGTCTTTTCAAATTAGTGTTAAAAACATGTTTTTTTGGCTGTCAAAAACTGCACTTTGTGGGCACTAACATTAATCCATTTAGGAAGATTAGATAAGAAAATAAATCCATAAAAATAGGGATTTTTCCAATACTTTGAAATGCTATTGTTGAGTTTTGAATTCGTAAAGGTACATAGGACCATTTGTATTTTTCTCAAAATTGTAAGCAAAGTGTGTACCTGTTGAAGTTTCAGTGCACATCGAACACTGAAGCGTAATAGAACAATTTTCGTCTTCACGAAGCATGTTGCGGCAATATAATTCAGAGAAAAATGCTTTGAAAGGTTTGACACAAATTTAATCCGTTTACTTGTGGGCTTACACAAAAATTTGATTAAAAACCTTTTTAACTGGTGAAATTAAGATCAGTGTCAGTTCGTGAAAATTAAAATGTACGGAGTGCGTGCATGCAGTGCCGCACTGTGCCTGGTGTCAGTTCATGAAAACGAAAATGACGCGGTTCTCATGCGCAACTTACGAGTGTCAGTTTGTTGTGTCTGTGACGAATTGAATGATAAAGAGTGCCAGTAGCACTCTTTATTCGTGTTTCGTGATCCAAATAGTTTGTGCATGGTTTTTCGCTGTTTTTCAAAAGGTGTAATATCCACTGAGCTGAATTTCAACAGGCTAGGTTTTGAGCATTCGTCTTTGAATTCTGAGTGGAGTACTTATTGGAAACTATATGTCTTTTAAGTCAGAGTTACGTGACCACAACAGGCAATTTTGAATGCGACATTGACACCTCAAGAGTTTGAGCGCAGGCTTGCAACAGTGTGAGAGGCACTCCACATTCCTTGCGCTACTTTAAGAAGATTAATTCGAGAGCCCTCGAGCGCCTATGAAACACTTCAGTCTGGAAGCTGGCCAACTGACAATAAAAAAATGACTTCGGATCAATAAATTGATAATAAGCCATCTGGATGCAAATTAAATGAAGCCAAGCATCCATGCAGTGAGCCAAAGTACACGTATCAACTTGAAATGGTGCCTACAGGAGAAGCCCAGACTCGAATAGTTAGCTGATTTTTCTTTTAACTGACGTCAATTGCACATTGTTGTAATCATGGTCAAATTAGGTCAGTTAAGTGAGATAAGATAATTACTGCCTTATTAGGGCAATTAGGGGAGATAAGAACAAAAATTTGTCACCGGTTGATTGACTGTAAAAAAGGCAAACAACAATCATGTCTACATTTCTTGATGTTTACTAATTTGACATTTATGAAAGTTTCTCAGTTGCATATAGCACATGGGCGTCGCCAGGATGGGTCAAGGGGGTGACAAAAAAGGAGCCCAAAAAAAATTTTAAAGGAAGAAAAGAAGGGGAGAAAAGAAAAGAAAAGAGGTGTGAAGTCGTATTTTCTATTAATTTAATACACATTTTTAAAAAGTGGGAGTCTGCAGGGGGTATCTATGCATGGGTTGGGATGGGTAAATGTCCCCTGCCCGCCAAAAAATGATAAATTGAGTATATGCTAGAGAAAGTTCAAGGCTTTTTTTTTGGGGGGGGGGGGAATGTGCTTTCCCTCCCCCTCCCCTCCCACAAAAAAAATCCTGGCGATGCGCATGATGTAGCGGTTTCATTTCATTTGGGTTTTGTGAACAGAAACATGAATAAACACCATAGAAGTCATTGTATAATAGGTCCATGTATTTGTAAGGAACCAACTTTTTGGTCTTACCATAGAGCTTGGTCTAATCCTTAAAAAATAACAGGATTGTGAGCCTAAATAGTACTGTTAAAATAGCACTAAGAGCCAAAATAGTGTGTGTATTTGTAAGGAACCAACTTTTTGGTCTAACCATAGAGCATGGTCTAACTCTTTAGCAGAATTATGAGCTAAAATAGAACTGTTAAGATGTACATGTATATTCTGCTCAAAATATCACACAATTCTTTGTTCAAATACTTCACCCACTATCAGCTATTTATTGGTAAACAATTATTATTGTTTTGTTTATTTATAAGTGTGGAATTTTAACAGCTGCTGTATTTCTGATAATAAAATACACCTGGAGCAGTAGATTAATATTCTGGACTTTGAATCATATCAAGAAGCTGTGTTTTTGTCCCCAAAATGTTAGTGTAAATTTGCATTTGAAGATAAAAGACAATTCTTCAAATTATGCAAATACATGAGTGTAATAACGTGTATGAATGTGTTCCAAATGACTTATTAATATTAGGGCTGTCTATTGTCAAATAATTTAGTATTCAATTAACTGCGTTTCACTGAATATTTGAATATTAAAAAATCTGCGATCATGTTTTACACACGCCAGCTGCAAGTGTGTGCCGCGCCGGTCAAAAGTTACATGCAAAGCACTCCGGTTAAAATTTGCGTCCAGCGATCGATATTATGGACTGCTGAAGTGTTTTTCATCAAGTATTTTATAAGTAGGCTTACCTGCTAAAAGGATGAGAAGTATGACCAAAAAGTTACTGTCAACAAAAAAAGTGTCATCTGACAATGAAGCGCTTCAACTTTACGATTAAAATAACATCACAGTTTTGGGTGGTTTTTTTTTTGTGTTTTTTTTTAATATTTAAACTGGCAAAAGGCTATTGGAATATTCTGTTGACGATTGAGTATTCGGTACATTCGGGACAGCCCTAATTGATATTCATTATTCAGTTCTTGTTGTTAGTTTAATTCACCCATATGACCCATTGCGGAGACACGTTTTGCTGAAAAATTGTAGATTAGAGAGGCAAGGTAGGTTAGGGAGACATTTGAATGTTTCCCTAATGTTTCAGGTCCTATGATGATATTAATTAATGTTGCAAATAGCCTATTCAATTCCTCTTATGCAAAACCCATATTTGCACAATTTGGTGAGGGTTGGTTAAGTTTAGGTTAGGGTTAGGGGTCATAATTTAGGATTGTTTGTGCACAAGTCTATGGGAATGTCTCCCACAGGTACCATTTCTTGTTATAATAATTTATTTAATTATATTTTGAGTGAATATTGTCACTCTTGACATGGAAACACAATATGCAGTCTTACAAGTACCCCCTCCCCACTTGTTTGGAGATGTGACTTACTTTTTCACCCAGAATGGAAAAATGATGTCTGTGAGCTAGGGCACCAAACAGAAGTCGCCTGATTTTACATCATTGTACAGAACTCAGATGCCTCAGACAAATAAAAGTTCCTTGGAATGTAACAGTCAATCACAGCCTGAAATATACCCAATTTGCCAATGACACTTTTTATCTTGGAATTCTTAAGGTTACATATATTTCTTTGATTCCTTTTGAAAGATGACATCTGTCTATATGCTGTGTCGCCCTCATCCTATCTATATACATATGAAGTTCCCCATTCTGAACTTTATCTATTAAGCTGCCAGGTTGAAATTTCTCCATCCTGAACGAAAATTCCAGAGAGGCCTTTGCTTTTCACAACGATTTCCAACAACTTTTCTTGCAGCAAAACCCACTTCAGCAAAATCCATTTTACACCCCCTCCAAGGAGGTTGTTTTAGACTACTAAACCCCTCCTCTCCAAAGTTGACCCAGGTGTAATGAACGAGTGGGCACAGTGGGTGGTATCTTCCCCTCCCACCCCCCACCCCCCTCAACGCATTCATTGATACCTGGTAGAACATTTCCCCTCGGGACATATATTGACCCATCTTCACATCACCCTTTGCCTTTGGTTATCCTTGTCAACTGCCAAACCTTTGTACCTTTCAGCGTGGGCATTGACACCTAAAACGGTCTAAGTCTGGTAATAGAGGGTTTAGTTGAACTCCCTAGGCTATAAATAAGACAGTCCACTAATGGTCACAATGGTCAACCGTAGTTGTTTGCAATCCAAAGGTTACAGTAGCACCATGTAACATATGATGTTACGTGTATGAGTTGATAACTAAGAATAGATTTGCATTCATATGATCATAAGTGTATGTAAGCATAAAGCAATCATCCCCGATTCCGCATTTCCATGATAAATTATCACGGCTAGTCCAACAGAGAGTTGACTTCCAAAATACAAGAAGTCCTTCCGAAATAGGATTTCACAGAATCAGACATCTTTCCGAGATTATTATTTCAGGAAGAGATGTCTTTCCGCAACCATGCTGAATTTTGGAAAACATGGACGTAGTATCTTGCTTTCCTTGATAATTTATCGCGGAAACACGAATAGTCACTTTAAGCTTCAGTATCAGTGACGTACTTAGTTGCAAAATAAAATATCACGAACAGCAAAACTGTCAGTTATGCTTTGAATTCAGAACGAAGCCTGAACATCACAAAACTGCAAACTTGCATATTACGGGTCCACTACTGCTTGTAATCAGGAAGTTTTGTTGAGGCCATGAATAATTGATCAAGAGTCCCTTCTTTAAAGAAAAGAAACTGTCAATATTTTACCTGTCGTTTCCCATGTAATCCGGAGCTTAGTCCTCACAGAGTCAAACGCGGCGTGCAGGACTGAATGAGAGGCAATTAAATGGGCAATCTGAATGGGCAGGTAGCATGGACACTTCTTCCAAAAGTCTGCTATCCCCCGCCTTCCCATTATAATGGGCATAATAGTGGTCAATTTATCAAGTCGTCTGGACAATAGGTTTGACAGCAAAGTGTGTACCCCCACCCCCAAGGAATCTCCTAGGCTGATGTCCATGGAGTATCATGTACAGTAGTATCTAGATGGAAGACAGTATGTTCTTGTATGTTTGGGACCCCACAATGACATTTTAGACTATGTCTCTTAAATCTCCCCATCCTTTTTCAATAGTCTCCGGATGTGGCATTGTCACTTTTTGTCATTTTTATATTTTGTTCTCATTTGTAAAGTATCGTTTGTTTATTTTATTTACAATTTTATTTTACCAGGGTAGCCCCATCAATTGTCAAAGAACTGTTCTTCTGATTACTTTGAAATTAAATGTTTCAAAACAAAACTGGGGAAAAAATCTGAATTCGGACAGATTTTTTCCTCCATCCTTCCTTTCAACTTTTCACATTAACTTGATTCATTCAGTAAAATAAAAAATCAGCTCTGTCACAGCATACATATTTAACTTGTACTTTATTTTTTGTTTTTCCGTTTTAGATGAAATTCGTCTGGCAGGTGAAGAGCGCCCTCTAGATATCGCTGTCAACTCTAAGCGCAACGTGAGATTTGTCCTCAAGATGGAGCCTCTTCAATTGGACAACCAACTTGCCCCTCAGCCTGTCTCAAATAATTCTAACAGTTCTGCTGCCCAGCGCAAATCCCTGTCGCAATTCTTTGGTGTCGAGAGCGCCGACTTGGCTGTGCCGTATTATGCAGGTTCAACTGCTACAAGTCCGACTACTAAACCCAAGTTTGGCTCATTATCACCAAAATTCAACAAGAAACAGAACTCGGTTGACACTGCAAGCCTCAGCAGCAACGGCAGTACCAAGAGCAGCAATCAGTTGTCCGTCAGTTACGCCAAGCGGTCCAAAAGTATAGGCAGCATTGGAAATGGCGGCTTGTTGCTCAAGACCGACACGCCAAACTTCATCAGGAAGTTTCAATCCAGTGAGGGACCCCTGAGAAACTTCATCAAGAAAGACAAAGGAAATCCAGGGAAGGTGTCATCAAAAGGATCGGGACTGAGTCCTCGACGAAGGTCCCGGGCAAAGTCCCTGTCCGGCATGTTTGAGAGGGGTCTGACCCTCCTTAAAAAAGACGAGGCTTCAACTCCAGTAAAGGAAGTGGCCTCTGAGGATTCGGCTCCGGGCTTGCTGAAGATCTTTGGCGATAAGATCTGCCCAAACGCAACCTATAAGAGTGTCTTGGCATCTGCGCAATCATCGGCAGTTGCTCTAGTCAAGGTGGTGCTGGAGCGTTACTCGCTTTGCGTCAATACATTTGAGGATTACGTTCTTTGTGACGTCATCGGTTACTACAAGGCTAACCCGGAGAAGGCATCCCGGATTTTAGGGATCTCTGAAGACTTTGAGGAGAAACAGGAATGGATCACAGAGTGCATGAGGGTCCTTGGGGATGACGATAGACCACTCGCCGTCAAGTCCTACTGGAAACCAGAGGTTGGCTTTGCCAGGAGGTTCGAGATCAGACGCCGCGCTGATATCTCTGTTCCAGACACGGACACAATAACCCACGGCATAAACCTGAACGCAAAGAGGCTGCAGATGACCAGAGCCAATCGGGCATTAACAGATGCATCCCTGGCGAGCTTTCCAGAAGACCAAGACAGGATGTCAGAGGACTTGTCATCTTCCTCTGAGCAGGAAATCATGTCAGAGGAGCCACAAAGACAGCTTTCCCAGAGCCAGTCAGAGAAAGAGGAAACCGAAGGCAGTAATGAGCAGCTGCCTCTTTGCAGCCTTCTCCCCCCGCAGGACTTCCCATACCTGCTGACCCTCCATGGTGACAGCCCGGAATCTGATCAGGTACTCTACCTCCTGGATAGCATCTCCTGCCTGATTGGGCACACACCTGATGCAAAGGCAGACGTGGAGCTGGATTCCTGCGACGTTAACCAAGAGCACTGCAGAATCCTGACACAGTACAGTTCAAATGACGATAATGCAAACCACAATCCCTTTGACATGTCACTGGAACCGGTCGAAGACTCCAAAGTCTTCATAAACGGCACCGCAGTTTCACAAAGAACCAAAGTTAACTCCGGGGACCTTATTGGAATCGGTGACCATTACCTGTTCCTCTTGAAAAATCCACTCGCCCAGCTGACGGCCGAGTCGCCACTGACGAGACTCTTATCCCTTGCCAACCAATCAGATTCCTGGACTCATCTAACCAACCTTCCGAATCCAGAGATGGTTTCCCAGCCAAAGTATGCGAGTCCACGCATTGCATCCAAGGCTCAGGAGTACTCGGCCGACAAGCGGAGACTCAAGTTGTCCTACCCGATGAGACACGAGGATGAGTTGCTGAGATGGATCGCATCGCTGCTTGCTTCAGGATCCCCCAAAATTGATGGTAGTGATGAGTTTGTTCTCTCCCTGGCCTACCTGACCTGTATGTGTGTGGAGCACTCGGCTTACAATTTCCACCAGGAGAGGACCAAACGGCTGATGATGAAAGTGGCTTCATTGATTCAAGCTTTGGCTTGGGTAAGTTCAGTTTATTTTTTGTTTTATGAGTTAATTTTAATTTCACAGACACAGTCATGATCTCATTTTCTTTTGATGTCTATTCGAAGAATAAGTTTTTATAAATTATTGATGTCTGGACAGCCAAGGGCAGATCAAGAACCAAATTCTTTCATGGATTGGTTGGGGGGGGTGCCAGCTTTTCTTTTCAAATTCAAAGAGGAGGGGATAACTAGATCCCATTTGATGCTGGGGTGCGCTTTTTTTCCTTCTTCTTATCTCTCTTTTTATTGGGATTTCACAATCTGTAGTATAGAGGGAAAGGAGATTTTAACTTCACTTTTGGTTTAATTACCGCTCCCCCCCCCCTCCAAAAAAAACCCACTAAATATTTGAAACTTGTTAAGGGAAGGGACCATGAGCCACCTGTTGGCCCTCACCCCCTGTATTCCCTTATGTGTCCAACTCACTGTGAATGATTTCTTTCCTTTGAAATCATAAATTTCCTTTTATTTAGTCATCTTGTCAATTCCAGAATAAATTTCCGTTTGGATTGATGCTGAATGGAGATAAAACCTTCTGTCTTCAAATTATGACTTGCCTGCACAAAGTTATTTTCCAAAATATTTATCACCAATATCTACATGTTTGTAATACTAGCTTATTGTCAGTGTCACAGATACTAACATTTAGACATTTGTCCATTGTTTAAAAAAATATTTGTTGTTTAGTCTCAGCCTTTAGCTTTAGTAGCAGAACAAATTTGTAAAGTTCTTTTTGTGTTTTCCTGTCTTTGTGTTGAGAAACCTTTTCATTTATGTAATCTTGTCCAACAACTATCAGTAGCTTATTTTTTATCAATTTGACAAAGTAAAAAGAACTTATGTTCTTCAGTTTCTGTGATCTTTTTCCTTGTCAAGTACTTTTTGAATGGGAATAAGCAGCTCTTTAAAGTGTTTTTTTGATCAACTTCCTGAAAAAACTGCATTGCTTAGAAATGATTTAAAATAGCTTTGTAAAATAGCTTTGAATTCATGACAAGTTTTACATTTCTATTTCTACATTGTTTGAACACGATTTTCTCCCTGTATAAATGTCTTTTTCCTTTGACCTGTTGACAAAAAAGATAATGAAACAGATAACATACTGTCCACTAGGCCTGGGCGAGTAATGGATTTTTCTACTCGAGTACTCGCAAAGTAATTACTCGCGAGTAGTTTACCGAATTCCCATAAAAGCAGAAAAATTACATATGTTACGTTTTTATGACAGGAAGTAACTACACAATTTTTTTTTGGATGAATGAAACCCTAGAGGAGAGAGGTGGAGGGAGTGATTCCCTGTTTGCAGGAAACGTTTTAAGCCAGAAACCTTTAACCCTAAATTGCTAGTCGGGAGTACCTGCTTCTGTTCCCGCTGGGATGAGTACCGGTACTCCAGGCATGCAACTTTTCCTCAGAACCACCGATTTCCTCGTTTTTAACTTCTCATGAATGCCATTACAAATTGAAAAATACAGTATAAAATCTTGTGGAAGGGGTTCTACTCATCGTTTTTTTCTAAATTCCCAGTTGCATGCCTGGTACTCGAATAGATAAAAAAAAAACATGAGTAGAACAATGAGTAGCAAAACTACTCGCGAGTAATCGAGTTACTTGCCCAGCTGTACTGTCCACTTCACTTTGTCCTTTCATTTATTCTGCCCTCCTGCTTTCTGTCAATAGACAACCCGTCACGCTGTTTCAAAATTGTTGATCTATGCCGGAACAGCAGAACTCGATAATACGCCTGAAGACCATCATAGCGTTCCTAATGGCAGACACAATGTGCCCCCATTGTGCTCCTGCATTCGCCATGTAATTGGGATATTAATTATGGACAATGTGTAAGGGGGGGGCGCCTTTCACAGTTCCTATTGTAAATATTTTAGAATAGCCCACCTGTTTTGCCTGCATTAAAAATTTACCAGCCAAAACTGTTGGATTGTGCAGTTATTCCATGCAGCTTGTTAAGTACTGACAGTCGAGGGGGGGGGGACAAATCTCACAGGATTTTGATGATAAACCTCTCAAAATCTGTATATATGATGACAGGTGAAAGGTAAAACGTGAAAGAAACAAACATTTGTAGAGTTCTAGAAAAAACAAATGTTATGACAACAATGTATTTATAAAGACGTTCAGTATTATTGTTAGTCAGAGACGAAGTGACTACATTGTATGTTACACAGCACACACACAGATTGCTTCTTAATTTTGCGGTTTTTAGCAAATTAAGGATTGAAGTTTGGTTGGATTTTTAAACATTTCTTTTAAAAGTTGACAAATGGGAAAAGATCAACTTTGTGTTCTTCTTTTTTCTAGTCTAGTACATGGGATGCTCAGTATGAGTTGTTCATTCTGACAATGCTTCAATTAAACAAAAACACTCCTGAAAAATGTGGCAATTACAAAAAGAAAATTAACATTTTGTTTATCACCTGAAAACAATACACAATTTTTTACCTTGTAAAATACCACAAAGCAGTTCACTCGTAATTTGTGATTTGTGTGCTGGCCTTAGGTATGCCAAGTCCCTTGTGGCAACATTTATTCATTTAAATAAATGGGGGGAAAAATATCAGGAATATATACAGTTCAAAAAAAAATTGTTATTGAGATTTTCCAATTAGATTACGAGTGCTGCTGGGACAAAATCTAAAAGGGCCTGTGGCCCAAAGCATCTTTTTGATTGATTACCACGAAGCAATAGGGCCCAACAGGTATCTATTAAATATTCATGAGCTGCTAATCAATAATTCATGAGCCCTGAAGCTACATGTATTCACTGATCCCCTCTTTGTGTGTGTTTTGGATATTGATTTGCCTTTGGCAATTGCCCAGTGTTTGACAGATGCGACTCCTAATCCTTCACTTTGCTGCTGAAGCGCATCTCTCTCTATGACCACTTGTAGGATCTCTGTGCACACAGATCGAAATAGGGATGTGTGATTGTTGATACACAGAAAGATGATTGGATGTCCCATGCCTTCAGGGTTTACAGCACATTTTGTAAATCTGGTGCAGGGCAACTCCAAGAATTCTCACACGCTATGTCCCATACCTAATGAAAGTTTAACCCTCTAAGATATTCATGGATTTCAGTGGTTTTTTTTTTTAATTCTATCGTTGGGCATCTGCAAGGAGAATACCCACAAGAATTTGTATGTTAGTCGTTGCGATCATTATGTAATTAAAGAAATCATGGTGTTACGTATCGGACAAAAAGAGGACCTTTTCTTGGACTTACCTTACGTAAATTTAGTTACGTAAATTTTAAAAACATGGACAAAACTCTCTATTTTTGGGAGTGTTTTGGTGCTCGTAACAAAAAAAACTGCTTCATTTTAGCAACTTGGATAGTGCAGTTCTAACCAGGCGTAAGGTTTTTCAGACTTGTAATTAAAATCAGACTGTTTGAATCTGAGAGAAGACATTATTAGAAAGACATGCTTCTTTCAGACATTTCTACTATTTTCAGATTTCTTTTTTTATTGTTAATTGACGCTCTCACCCCTGATTCTATTAAACACAAAACTGTTGCTCAACTAAAGTTGCCAACTGATTGCAAATTATTTTTCATCCACATACAGTAGGCCTAGTTGAAATCCAGTGGAAAATGTTTTTGTTACGATTGTTATTAGAAATTCACACTACAGTTGGTGAAGGAACAATTGCTTTATAGTTAGAGTCAATGAAAATTTTTACCATCTTACAATGAAAAGAATAGTATGTCAGGATTGTGTTCATTAAAACATTTGCAAGACATCAATTTAACCATTCTGATTTTAATTATCTTACTTTTTTTCTTTCTCTTTTCCATTCCACTTTAGGACAAGACTAAAGAAATGGCAAGGACTCAACCAGAAAAGTAAGGTTATTCACAAACCTCTGGGGTCCATTTTCATGAAATTTGACTAAACATGGAACTTTGTTATACGCAGAAAATATTTTATTAGCAGCAACAGGATACCAGCCAAAACGCAATGCAATCTATGTTACGTGTGACTGCATCTCATTAGCACATTCGATTATGGCTGTTTAAAGTTCGCCTTTATCCACAATATGTCAAAAATGTACTGAGAAATACTGAGAAAAAGGCCTTTAAAGTTTCGAGTTTTGTGTTCCTAAAAATGAAAGACGCCAATTGTTTTTTTCCTAAAAACACTCTAATTCCACAATTTTATACTATTTCTTTAAAAAATATGTGTAGTAGAAACATAAGAGACTACAAACATCAATATCTGAAAATTAAAAAAATCACCCCTTTTCAGTTTTTGCGTTTGTCTTCACTACAGCCTGTGGCCAGTTCTATCTCATTTTGACATTTTGTACATTTTCTCTCTCTAGACCAAGTGATGTCCAGTCAGCCATGGAAGCACTCCTCCCCGACCTCCGGCTCATTGTCTGCTTACTGACCAACGCTCTGGAGATCCTCAACTTCCTACAGTCCAGCATGGGCGACTATGTGGCCATGAGCCAGGGTACCAGACCAAACACAGATGGGGATGAGGTTGAAGGCAGCTTGGGGATAGAGGACGAGGCCTTAGTTGAGTTGGAGGAGGTTGTGATGTACACGTTTCAGCAGACGGTCTACTACTTGACCAAGGTGAAAAAGTCTTCTCAAATTTTCATTCATTTTCGTACTTTTCAAACCTGCCCCCCTTGCATACCACACAGAATCACAAATTCAGGAAAGTGCTGCTGTTGACAAAATTATCCCTTATATAAATGGAGAGAATGCTGCACTACTGACAGTGCCTGATGCTCGCTCCCCAAGAAGGATTGTGAGACTCAGAATAAGATTACATACCGGTACCAGTATGTTTGCACAGTCTGTCTCACACACTCTCTACATCTCTAAAAGCGGTCATTTGTTGTAGCAATTTTCAGCCGCCCATGCTCAGTATTTCTGTACATAAAACTAAAATTTGTCTGCAATTTTGAATGTGTGATATTTTGAAGAATGAAGCTACAACAAACTGCTCATCGAATGGATTGGAGAGAAAAGTACAAAATCAAAAGTAATGATCCCAGCAGAAAGTTCAAAGTTATGATGCCAGCAGAAAATCATTTTCACATGGAAGAGGCATGGATAACAGCAGTTATTGAAGCAACTCTGAAAGTTGTTGCTACAAGCACAGAATTTGTTCATTGCAGAATTCCTACAGAATAACTCTAGGAGTATATAAGCACTGTTGGAAAAGTTACAGAAATTGGTCTCTGTTTAGGTTAGAAGTGCTTTGAAATTCAAGCAAGGCCAACATTTTCATGAATAAACTTCAATCGCAAATGTCAAGACAGATCCTTTGATTTACAATTTCACTACACTGTTTTTCTCTTCACACCAAACAATAATGTGTGAGTTATGTCAACAGCCAGCTGCTGGTGTAAACATGTCAAGCTAGTAAACAGTGAAAATGTCCACTTAAAAATAGTAGGAACCCTGTGTCAAAAATCTGATTGGAGAACAAATGTAGTTGCTTGGGTGATAATAAGGCTACTGCCTCAATGAAAATACTATGTGTCAATTATGAGACATATACTGATGTGATGTGATATTCTCTTTGTCTGTCAATCCCAAAAGGCAGATGTCATACTCTTGTAACGTAAACCCTATACGGTTGTTTCTTAATCTATTTTAAAATAATATCTGAAGTGAGAATACTCAAGGAATGGAATCAAATATTAGAAAATTTGTCCGCAAGATTTCCTATCACATGACAACTTCGGGAAAAAAATTCTCCCAAATTATACACTACATGTTAGTACATGTAGTCATAACAGCAATGAAAAAAGTTATTGAACTGGTCTGTGAGCACTTTATGTAGAGTATAACTGCAAATCCGTTATTCCTCTAAACATATGACTTAACAACTGTTTTTCAATAGAAAATAAATAATCATTTTTAGATTTTTGCGCTGTTGCAGTTGAGTCCATCGCACGTCCATCACAAATCCTCCAATCTCGATTCCAGTTGCAAGCTTTTCAATTGAACTGTGACAAAAGCAAAGGCCCTATTCTTTTATTACTGTTCTTCCCCTGTTTCTTGATTTTCTTTGATTTACTTTGACTGGACTTGTACTGGACTTGTGATGTACTCGAGTACAATACTCTTTTGCATTTTTGTTGTGCTGTTTGTTGATGTTATTTTTTATTAAGTTGTGGTACCCATGCTATTTTCGAGTGTCATCCCAAAAAAGATTCCTTTTCGAAATTACTATTAAGCGATACGAAAGTTATTCACTTTTGAATGAGAAATCAACCAGAAAAAAAGGCCATGTTTAGTTATTGAATTATTACTTAAAATTTTTGAAATATTGGCTGCCAGACAAGAATTCTGTTCTCGCGGGGTAGGCTGGTTCCCGCCCCACGCTCAGTGTCAATAACGTACGGACCGGGAGCCAGTTTGCTCGCAAAGTGGATCTGTTTCCGCCCCCCCCCCAAAAAAATGTTTTTTTCAGAGGGTTGCAGACGCCCCCCCCCAAAAAAAAAGGGGGAAAAAGGACATGGTTGGAATAAAACATTCAAGTTGAAAATGTATTTGTAGAAACAATTTAAAATTCTTGAAGAGCACGGGTAATGCAACTTTAAGTGTTGAATGGTAATCTATTATCATTCTGTATATTTCCATATTGAATTTCCGTATTGAATTATACACAACCATCAAATCCTGCTCACTTTTGGCTGAGGCTTACAATGTGAACTCTTGCCTAAACCTTTCTGCTGACTTCATTTCACTGTGTAACAATTTTCTCCCCAGACTTTGTACATCTTCATCCCAAACTTCCTTGACACCAATCCATTTGCTGATGATGGGGACGATGACGACGTCAAGACCAAAGGTATGGACAGCATCCTGTCGGTGTTCCAAATGACCTTTGACCTGATGCGTGACCTGGGGGTGCACCCGGAGATTACATCGCAGCTCTTTGCATATCTCTTGTTCTTCACCAATGCTTCTCTGTTCAACATGCTTGTGGAGAGAGGTAATTCAGTGCGCCATTTTTAAATTTGTCCTATTAGAACTATTTTGTGCTTAACAGCTGCATCCAGCAGATTTTTCATTTGAAGAGATTTATTTCCTAAATGCGATATATCCATTTGAAAAAAAAGGGACAAATATGCACGTTTATGAAACTGCTTTAGTGTTTTCTTAAATTGGGTTTCACTATATGAAAGCCGTTGAAACATACTTTGGGCAGCCATGAGTGGGAGGGATTCTAAAAAGAACTCTTCATTTCATTGTAATCGTATAGGAAGTCACTTTACTACATTTGTAAGCATGCCATACAACTGCATCTTTATGCTTAAGCCATTTGTACATGTCTCTCATTTTATTGAGAGACACGTAAAATTTTATTGAGAGATTTTATGGGGACTTACTTCGCATACATGTTTATGTTTTTTTCACTCTGTGTATGTACAGTATCTTCTTATATTAATTTAAAATCAATTTATGCATTTTTGATAACTAACTAGTTTTGAATGTCCTGTAATTTGTATTGTTTTAATGTTTTAATCTAGGGCCCCCATGGAGAACAGTTTTTAATTTTAAGTAAAATAAATAACTTAAAATGCCTAAATCCATTCAAAATGGGCCCGGGAGCACTTCTTTCAGAGAAGATGCCACAGTTGTAATAATCAAATAAGTAATGATCACATACAAAGACGAAGGTGAAATAGGAAGAGGATTTGGGTTCAATTTTGCCATTACTTAGGGTCTGCCTGCCATTTTGTTTACTTTTCACAAAATTAGACGAGATACAAAGTCATTTCAGTGCTTAACTGAGCAACCATTTTCTTGTGTTATAAGCAAACGCAATTGTTTACCATTAAGTAGAGCATGAAATTGGGCCCATTTGGCAAAAAAGGGGACTGCTAGAACAAGGCCAATCAGTCAGATGATTCTATTACTGAACGACATTGCAATTGTCTTTCAACTCTTGTGGTTTCTTTTTCTCCACAACTCAAATGTCACACAAATGCGCAATTTTAAGTCATATTTAACCCTGTCAAACGTACACTTCATTGAAGTCTCTTCAATCTAAATGCAGCGGCTTGAAAACTGTCTTTACCCACTCAACTACCCATTTATATTCCTGGGTGGAGAGAGGCAATTATGGTAAAGTGTCTTGCCCAGGAACATGGAATACAAACCAATGCCACATCTCATTATAGTCTGACATTGTTACCTTTGAACCAAGTCTTAATGCCTAGAACATTTCTTTCCCCAATGGAAGGTGCGGATGGCAAGTTCTACAAATGGTCCAAGGGAGCGCAGATTCGGGGCAACCTGGATGTGCTAGAAGCTTGGGTGCAAGACCACGGCCTACAGGACCAATCCAAATTCCTGACCAGGGTATCCATGGCGATTGATTTACTGGCCACACCCAAAGTGCAGCTCATACAGGTAGCGGAATATATGACATTTTTTCTTCTTCACAATCTTACTCTTGAATACAACTGTAACGCACCTTACAGTACATTCATGCAGAATAATATGAGCTGCCTCAGTTTACGGACTCTTTTACGCCTTAAGATAGAAGTTTGAATGCACTGTTGTTGTATACCTGGTCATCATGCAAAGACAATAAGATGCATTTTTTCGCATGATACAGTAAGTAATATATCAAGTTTAGTGCTATTTGCATTACGAGATTTCAACAAAAGTAAAAACTGGAAACTCGTGTTTAAAAACCTGAATTACGGCACATAGGTATTTGTTTCTATCTGTAATACCGTTTTTACGGTACATTATCTTCGACTTGGTCGCAGGTTCAAACCTAGCTCCAGTTAATTTATTTGTTCATTTTTTTCCCAGTAATTATGATATATGCACCTAGCCAGTTTCTTTTTCTGGTTTAGTTGACGATTTGTAATAAAAGGCTATCCTCTCTGAGTGATCCCTGTTTGCTATTTCCCAGGTTTGAAGCATGTTGCTATCATTGTAACTTTGGGCATGATCCCTGACTACATTGTTTATGGCCTCTGACTAGTGCCCCTTGAACAAAAACATTGACAAAATGGAGAACCGCCAACATAGAGCTGGATAGCTCAGTTGGTAGAGCACCGGAACGGCCCAAAAGGAGGTCCCAGGTTCAGACCCCACTCCATTCAATATCTTTGTTCAACTTGGTATAATTCACCTAGTCAGTTTCCCTTTGTGGTCCATTTGAAAATTTGTAATAAAAAGCTGTATCCTCTCTGAGTGATCCCCGTTTGCTATTTCCCAGGTCCGTATCGTGACTTTGGGTGTGATCCCTGGCTACATGGCATACATACAGGTTTATGGATTCTGACTAGCGCCCTCTTGAACAAAAACATTGACAAAATGAAGAACCGCCAACATAGTGCTGAATAGCTCAGTGGTAGAGCAGGTTGCAGGTTCAAACCCCGCTCCGGTCAATTTTGTTTTATTCAGTTTTATTGTCACAGTTTTTGTTTCCATTGCAGGCCAACTGGAGCTCGCTTCAGTCCGATTTCTCCGAGCTCAACACCGTTCAGCTTCACCACTTCCTGAGCCAGTACCAGCTGGCTACTAATCAGTCACGTCCAACACATTGGCACCCCCCTGCTGAGGAAATGAAATCTGCCACTGACACAGGTCATTAGTCATAATGTCATGATTATGGAGGTCTTACCACTTTTCATCTCAACGTACACAACACGTTCTGTATCGTTACTGCTTAAGTTGTATACTTATCCTACTGAAGGTTGTTTGGTGTACCTTGTGTGGCAATGCATACGCAAGTAAAAAAATATAATAGAAAAAGTATAACCCCAGAAATGCGTGGTGGCCCTTAACCACTTTGCGCCGGGATTATTTTGCCAAAATTAAGATTTTCTCAAAAGGCAAAATTTTCCAGCCAACTTCTGATATACAGCCAAACACCACAAATACTGATTCGCAAGAGTCATTTCAAATGTATTTGTACAATATTTATTGCCTTAACCTCATATCGTCACCATTTTCACAAAGAGCCACACATGTGAATTTTGAAGAAAAGTTGTTTTCAAGATAGTTGCAAGAGAAGTTCCTCCTGTTTCAAAACAGGAGGAAATCTCACTTGACCTACGGTATTTTTACACCTTTCCATCCGGTACGTTTTGAATGCGTTCAAAGGGCACCTATGTCAGTGTCGCTTCGTGAAAACGCAAATTACACTAATTGAGATGCCTGCATGCCCCTTGCATCATTAATGTAATTAAGAAATTAATGATGTTTTGCATACAGAAGCATGTCAAAATGGAATAAGTATGATGTTAAATCAAATTATAGGTTTTGCCCTTCACCGACGTTTAATCTCTGCATACTCGGTGTGTTACCTCCCGAGTGAAAGTTGGAAAAAATCACTTGGGTGGGACTCGAACCCACGATCTCCTGCTTTCTAGTGCAGATGTCTTACCACTCTACCACCGAGCTAACAGGATCGGTTGGCTGGTTCGAATCTGATGTACATAGCAGCGGGTACCGCATAAACTATTACAAGATGGAATTTTGCATCAGGGTGATATAAGGGCAAAACCTACAATTTGATTTATATCACCCCGACGCAAAATTCCATCTTGTAATAAGTACGATGTTTTAAAACGAAAAAGTGGGAAAAAACTTGAAATAGAAAAAAAATTGTCATTTTTGACATGTGTGTTGTCTCTTCGTGAAAACGGTGACGATATGTTTCACTACTCTGAGGTGTGCACTGGAGCGTGAATTGAACAACAATAGGCCGTGCACAACGGCCCATTCCAGATCAACACACGGTCCGCCTCCACAGACTTGACGGACTTTGTGTGTGTGTGTAGAAAAGGCGTGTTTAGACATCACCTGGAGGCAAGTCGAGGCACACTGGACGTTTTAACCCGTCAGCCGTGCCTGTGTATAAAAACAGCCAGTATGTGTTATCACGTCCTCCGACGCGAACTTGTTAAGATACATATATAATGTATTTCATCGTAAAATGTTTTACGGCAGCACAATTTTTTTCACGACATCACAAAATTTTTCGCGACATGGAATCCATGATTTTTTTTGTTGCAAATATTTTCCAACCAAATTAGAGGTTCTTATGGTGACCTTGCATACACTGAATATGGATTTACGGCATACTTTTCTCTTACTTGTCATGTACAAATTTATTGAATGGGTTATTGCGTGTAATTAGCTTGCGTACATGTACGAGTATGCAAGAGACTGGGTCTAAGTGATTTACTCACACCAGGAAGTATACCCATCAAATTACATAAGAGGAAATGCACGCTTTGAAAAAATGATATTGAGATACAAAGTCTGTTTATAAGACCCTGGTGGGAAAATATTTGTGACATGAATGCGTGTCGTGAATTTTATGTCGCAAAATTTTTTAAAAAGTGGCACTGCAGTGAAAAATTGTGTGGCGTCGTAAACAAATTTACAATGTCGAAAATTTGTGATGATGTGAACAATTTTGCGATGTCGTAAACAAAATTTGTGATATTGTGAAAAAATTTGTGATGTCCTGAAAAATTTGGTACATCGTGAAATAAATTGACATCATTGATGTCCCGTCAGGGCCAACATATTTTAATGGCATGTGCATCAACCAGTGTGTGATTGCACCTTGTCCCTAGCTGGCTCTTAAGTAGGCCTAACAGTTCTTTGAAAAAAGTCTGTATTAAGTGTATTTTACCTTACTGTTACCACTGTAGAAAACCTCCTTGAATCATTTGACAACCACCCGGCCCTTGCGCTGCCTAACCATGGCTTTGAATTGGATCTGAAGCAACCAATCACCAGCCAGCATTTTGTGAACCAATTGCAGGAGTTGAAGAGGCATTTCTTGTACATCACCTTCAGCACAGGTAATTAATGAGTTTAAGTCAAGTCTGCACAAGCCACCACAAGTTAATCACTTATCATCAAGTCGGTCACAAGTTAATTGCTAATCACAAGCAGCGGCGTAGCCAGGGTTCTCATCCTAGGGGGCGTGTGCAAGGGTTGAGGTTACAATGGAGGGGCACCCAAACATTTCATCCATGCAGACAGGTAGACAGGTTTTTTCACTGGACACCCGCCCTCTGTAAAATCAACTTTCCCATGGGGGCGCTGTTCAAAACCTATATCATGGTTGATGTTAAACAATAAGGTAGCAGACCAGTAAATAAACTTCCATAGACCCCAATGGTAAATGCTCCCACTTCAAAAATTCAGGGAAAATACTCACAACTCTCCAAGGTGTTCGAGACACACATCAAATTAAAGCTTATTTCATCATCTTTCATTTTCTTTTCAATTTTTGGGGGATCAACTGATGACTTTTAGGAGAAATTTCCATCTGAAGATGATCACCCCTGAAAAAAGTCCTGAAGCCCATCGCCATTTTGAAAAACGATGCCTACACTCTATTGCAAAATAGAGTGCTTTTAGGGTCCAAATTACATCAAAATTACACAGAACTGCAAGCTCCCAGTCCTGTGCACGGCTTCCACCCATATTTTTTACAAACCCTCAAGTTCATGGCCCACAACATGCTCAAATACCGAAGATTTTGAGGGCATGCAAATTGTGATTTGGCCGGCGCAGGCAATTTCGGACCGATTTACTGGTCTGCACCCATAAGTACTGCTAATCGCTTTCCACCGACGTTAAAATAAACAGCCACTCTCAAAAAGAAAGGGTTTGGGTGAAAAATACGCACAAAATTGCAGAATTTGGGAATTTATGTTCTTCCAGCTAATCATGGTAACTCATACGGCTGTGCTTTTCTCCGGATGCCAAATTTCCAGTGGGGGGGGGGTGCGAGGTTTTTATGGTGGCATGCCCCCCATGCCCCCCTGTAGCTACGCCGCTGATCATAAGGCAGTCACAAGTTAATCACAAGTCAGCCAGTCTCAGGTCAAGAGACATGCTGTTCAGACATGATTGACTTGTGATTGACTTGAGATGACCCCGTGATTGACTTCTAATATAGACTTGATTACAGCTCTGGCTAATTGATATGCCTTTACTGACTATTTTCATAGAACTGCAAGTAAACACAAAGTACCCGAGTACAGTAGAGTAACATTTGCGTCGAAAAAAAATAATGTTTAACTTTGTTGCAAATTGGCAGCATGGGAACTTATCATGAATTTGCCTTTGTAATCTTTTGGAATTGTTAATATCATTCGACCCACTACTTTAATATGCTGATTTTATTGTGGCAATGTAACAGTCTGTTAAACTCAAGCTTTTGGTCTTGGGGAGGTTGGCAAAATAGGTAATTATTCGGAAAAAGTTAAGTTGCCTGTTTTTTTCCCCCACTCGTATAAACGATTAAGTGCTAGGTGGGGATGTGGTGGTGCTTTCATTTCTTTACAAATGGCAAAATGTCGACAGTGGGTGTAAGTTGTCTCCTTGTCCCCACCATCCCCAAAGCCCACACCACGACACTTTCTGTTCAGGTTTTAACGACAAAATGTCATCATAATTTTTGCCAATTGCCAATACACAGGAAGTGAAGATAAAACAGACAGCAGCAGCCTCACTGCGAGTCAGTCCTCATCTGAGATGCCAAACCTTGGGAATAAGTCGCCATCCAGCCCAGGCAGTGGGGACATCAGTTTTCCTGTCCCGCCTCCCCGGCCCCGCACCAAACCCAACAGGTACCAGGCTAAGAGTTCTATCAAACAAACACCACAAATTGTCCCATACATTTTGGGGAAAAAATGGCGTCATATACTCATTTTCAGTTGTTTCAAACCCAATACATATTTAGGCCTATTTCAATTTTAGGCCAAACTATGCAACTGTTCATTTTCAAAAGAATCAAGGATTCCCGTCAACCTATTTGATTTTCATAATATTAGTAAAAGGGGACAAACCTGTGTTCACAGGAATGGAGTGCCCATGTCTCGTTCGAAGCGATTGGGCCAGACTCGACTCCATGAAATGCTGCTGTGGGGGGATCGCCACACCTCCTCCACAACGAGTCTGTTAACTTCCCAGCATTGAATAATGCTGGTACCCATTTAACACCTGGGTTGAGAGGAGTAATTGAGGTAAAGCGCCTTACTCAAGGGCAGAACACGCATGGCCTGCGGAGCTTGAACCAACAATCCCACGATCATGGGGCCTGCATGGGCTCTACCTTTAGACTACACATGCCCACAAAGCATTTGTTAAGTGTTGGCTGAACATGTAAATGTTTTAACCATATATGAACATTTTTCTGATTGTTTACAAAAATTAAATGTGGATTCCAATGCATAACAGGTACCCCCAGTCAGACTCAGACAAGGAGACCGTTACTGCCATGGAAGTGTTAAAGCGCCCTCTAGAGATAGTACCAGCCGCTCCCGTTTCTGTAGCCAACACGGTGAAGTTACCACCCTCAGAAGGGAGCTCTCTCTCAAAGAACGAGAAAATGAGCCCCCGCGTGTTCACAAATAAGCCACTCTTCACGAACAAGGTGATGAACGCGGTGTCAAAATTAGAGAGTCATGTCAAAGACGATGACAAAACCAACATGATGAGTTCGAACTCGGAGCCAAAAGACTGCCATCCAAGTTCTGAAATTGAGTGCGTGGATAGCGTTACAAGTCCTGCCATCATCCCAGCTATTGTGACCACAGAGCCGTTGGAGAGTTCAGCCCCAGAATCTATGAACCCATCGCAAGATGGTGGAACTGCCATCAAGGAACAGCAGAGGGAAGAAGCCAGAAAATGTTCAGATGGTACGTATGCTAGACGTATGTACAGCCATGCCTGAAATGAACATTGCTGTCTATGACCATAGGTTTTCCTGCAGCATGTCAGCGGAGAAACTGCTCCTGAAAAACTATTCTTGGTAAAGGCCCTGATTTCATACTTGAATGCAAGTGCAAAGCACAGTTGACATCACAAAACGTTTGTACATACGTTATCTGTCATATCATAAATTTGCATTTGCTTTAATTTGCTTCTGTCACAAATAATATTCACAATCCGACTTTAATTAAGGCCAGTTCATACTTCATGGAACACGAATTTGACATCACTAAAACATTCACTATGGAATTCTTTAGGGTAAAATAGGTTTAACTGTTGCAAAGTTGCAGCAGGATTATTTGCCTTTTCGGTCAACGAATTGTTTCACATTGTTTGATCGTGTGTAGTATGAACGAACATATTTAAACTAAGCTTCTTTGCTTGTTTGTTGGGTTGTTTGTTTCTTGAGCTTATTTGTTTGTTTCTTCATCAATGCCAAACATTTTGAAGAATAAGCGATCTAGATGAAAATACTTGCTGCGGTGTCACCAATTTTGCATTCATTTTGCTTTTAAAACAGACTTTCAGACAATTTTAAGCCAAGCTTCACTGTTTGTTATTTGTACATTCAAATTCAGATTCTGGAGCTCAAGGGGAAAAAAGGCCTTGATGTCACAAAAATGAATTTTTTTCAAGTGTGCTTGGCATCATCATTTTTTTTTTTCACTTTTAGGCCATTTGGAGGAGTTTAAGGAGCCCAAGAAGCCTTGCCCGACTCTCACATCTTCATCGTCAACATCCTCTGTCTCCTCTGCATGCTCAACCGCATCATCTGTCTTCGCCATGGAGACAGAGAAGACACAGAAGAGAAAAGACTCGGAGGAGGAGGTCTTTGTAGTGGACTTGGAGAAGGGAGAGGAGGGGGTGGGGCTTGGACTCATTGATGGGATGGTGAGTTGTCATCATTGTATATGAAGAGTTCAATATGGAATATATCCACTTGAAAAAAAGTGTAAAATTTTTGCATGGTTTTGAAAATTTATCAAACATGCATAGTGACGTAGCTCGACAGACCGCTGCCACCTTTTAGCGAGAATAATCCAGGTCCGTTTGGCCGAGATTTCAGTATTTCATAGTCCTAAATTCACAACGCACCATCACAGCTGCATTCTGTGCTACATAAAAGGAGGTTTTTTTTCAGACTTACTCGCGAGCTGGACACTCCATTATATAGCTAGAGGGGTGTTTCGAAAAACATGAAGTGAAATTGTTGAACAAAATCATTGGACATTTTTTATTTTCGTCTTGTTTTGACTTTCGGACCGAAAAGTTTGGATTTTTTTTACCATAAAGATATTTATAAATGGGAATAAAATGTGTTTGGTCGGTATTAAACATTATGTTTAAGACTGGTTGGAATCTGGATGCTGATAATTACCCTCACCTTCGGCTCAGGTAATTATCAGCATCCAGACTCCAATTAGTCTTAAACAGATGTTTAAAACCTCCCAAGCACGCATTTATTCCCTTATTGATCATAAAATAGGCATGGAATTATAGCTTTGCCCACTATTTTGAAAATGATGTCTTTCTGAAGAATCAAGGGGAATTGTCGCCTGGTGAACAGTTGTCTCATTACTTCATTCTTATGATTCAATATATTCACATTTTCTGGTTTTCATCACCATGGAAACATACAGCACACCTCATTGCGGTCCCAAGGCATCTATGTCCGCAAACTGGTACCTGGCGGCTCCGCAGTGAAGGATGGCAGGTTAATAGTTGGGGACCGCATCTTGGCTGTGAACGGCACCAGTCTGGTGGGCGCCGATTACAACAGGTATGTGGATGTTGTTGAAAATAAAGTGCTTTTGAAACCGTGTGAATTTGTGTTTAAACCACTAGCACTTGTATTTAATACATTGTATTACAGGGAGTAATAGGAAAGACAGTTTGGGATGCACACTGCGACAACACAGAACAGTTGGCAATTGACTTTTCACAATCAAGCTGCGCCTGAGCAACGAACATATCAGTCGTCGATTTCTTGCGACCTGAGCATAAAGTCTAGTTTTCATATCGACATTTATGTCGATATGAAAACTAGACAAAATGTCTGCAAAGTTGAACTGGGTTCAACTTTGCTGATCGTCTGCGAGATAGTTTGCGTCTGTCTGAGTTGTCTTGACATTTGCGGATGAAATGTTTCCATATGTCTGCGTTGCAGTTTTGGTTTTGTTTGCGTTGCTTTCTGTAATACCCTCGATATGGAAATAGGCTTTAAACTGCGATGATATTAAAATGATCAGCATCACTCGGCTCTCAAAAAAAATCAACAGTCGCAAAAGTAGAAAATGTCAACGTGTGTGCCACAATGGAACGTGTTCCTGACAAGCCGGGAATCAATCATAGTCAACCTGTGTCAAGTTATGACATCATACACAGCCTGATCATCTAATGTGATTGTGAATCATTGTCACGTCGTGGGTGACGTGAGCATGGTTGCATTTATTCTGTGCTGAGTTGCCGCTTGTTTCATGATAATCACAAGATTTCTCAGTTTTGTGACCTGAGCATTACTTTTGTGCATGGTTGATTCCGACGGTTCCATCGCAGCACAAACAAATCGTAGGCCGACCTGAGGTCGGCTTAATGGGTTAATATAACGGGTTTGAAACAAGTCGCAAAGTAAGTGCTGTCAGTTCTTGAGACTGACGGCACAAACTCTGCTTTGTGCACACAAGTATCTTGTGTAAGTGTGAAGATGAACATGTGTGTTAGGGAGCTGTAACTGTTAATCCTTTTTTTGTCAGTTCACCAACATATTTTGTAAACACTGTATACTCAGTGTTGTCTGAGGGCGTGCGAAAAAATAATCACAAGCTTATTCGGGTGGGACTCAACCCACGACCTCCTGCTTACTAGTGCAGGCGTCTTACCACTCGACCACCAAACTTGACATGGTCAGTTGGCTGGTGCGAATTTGATATATCGGCGTGTACCACAATCAAACTATTTACAGGGTGGTTTTTGCATTAATGTGTTTTTTTTACCGTTTTTAGCAAGCCCTCGGACAACATTGAGTATACAGTGTTTACGAAAATATGTCAGTGATGGGATAAATTAAAAGGTCTAAAAATCATAGCGATGGATATAGGGATAATTGAAGCTATGTTTTTAGCATTAGCCCATGTCTGTTCTCTTCTTGTTTTGCTGCAGTGCCATGCAGCTGATCAGGACATCCGGTAAGAAACTGCGCTTTCTGGTGGCCAAGTCGGAACCGTCTGTGGCCCTGAAGATAACTGCTGCTACCTGCTGATAGCTTGACTGGTGAAAAACAGTCTCTCTACGTACCTATATCTCCCTCATAACAGTCTCCCTCCTAAAATTCAAAATGCCTCGTCCTTAGAAACATTTAAATCTATGTTAAAAACTCACTTATACAAATCTCTGTAATATGTCTTACCCCAATCTGCTGCTTGGTCCACACAAAATTTATGTTGGTTTCTGTTATTTTCCTTTGTATTTTGGAAACTTTATGTTTGTACACTCCATGTCAGTTAGTGTTTTCTACCTGTAATTCTGTTCTTTGTATTTGGTGCAGTTGCCCTTGTTTCACCTAATAGCCTACAAGGACAACAGCATCATATAGGGCTTAGAAACATAGTATTAAGCGCGGTATAAATGTTTGCTATTATTATTATTATTATATAGCCTAACAGCAGTTTCGTCGCCAAGTTCACTAGCTGAAACGCACGCGCTGTGCGCACGCACTTCGTGAGAACCGTGTAATCAATAATTTTAGGTTTCACAAACTGACGTGTGTGTGTGCTGGCACTTGGTACACTGACTCGTAATAGAATAATTTTGGTTTTCATGAACTGAAAGGCAAGGATGTGGCGGAGATATGTTTTGGAGAAAAACACTTTGAAGGGTCTGACAAGAATTTACTCCCAGTCCATATACTTGTGGGGTTACAGAAACATTTAATTTAATACATGTATGTTTTAAATTTAAAAAAATCTTTAAAATTAAGATGGGTTTCAGTTCGTGAAAACAAAATGTACGGAGTGCACGCATGGAGCATTTGGGTATCAGTCCGTGAAAACCAAAATTACGCGGTACTGTAAAGTATATATGCACATGTGCCGAGCACTCGCGCACCACCGAGTGTCAGTTCGTGATGTCTGTTGTTGTTTCAGCTCGGATGTTATTTGTCGCAAAATATTCAAATTGCGCGCTGCATATGTTTTGTAAAATGGCTTTTAATTTGTTGTACCGCTTATGCAATATATCTACATTATTTTGAAAAAGTGACGGATCTGCCCACACAGCAGCAAGTTTTTAGAAAATCACGTTTTTTAAGTTGGTTGATCTT
>JASAOE010000408.1:0-100000 GCA_029964075.1 Patiria pectinifera
GATTGCTGCCCTCTTGTGGCGTTTCAATTTTAAAAAGCGACAGAAACACATAGCATTTCGACTGGAAATAACTGATGCAAAGAAGATGCAAAGAATGTTCACAACTTCACACATGTATACATGTACACCGTACACGTACCGGTACATGTACTTGTTACTGAGTTGTTGGAACCGCACACCATTTGTATCTTGTTTGATACATCAAGGTTTTATGGAGACCCAAAATTTGTGGGGACCTTGAAACCACCAAATGTAACTCCAACAAATACCGATAGAAACATTCTCTAGAATGCTTTCCCTGCCAGGACAATATGACCGAAAGGTGCAATTGGGAAGGGGGGGGGGGGGTTCACAGTTGCTGGCATTTTGGATTTTGGTTTCTCAATCAGAAAATGGTACATTACATTACATGCCAGGTGCATTGCCAAAATTTAACTCCATATACCGGTACATTACACTCAACACACAAAAAAGAACCGAAACTTCAGAGCATGAAACCTTATTATGACAGCTCCTGCCAGACAGCAGGCAGTCCACTGTTGAAGGTTTCACATGTAGTTGATAATGAATGCAGGCCAAGGATATATACTTCCTAATGCATGTAATGGCAGACATACTGAGTCACTGTCCCCTAGGGGAAGGAACAACCCACATTCTTACAGCTGAGCAAATCTCCGATGGAACCAATTCACGGCCGGCCATACCAACCGACTTTCCTGACATACTCAATGCCAGGTTCAGTCTGTGGTGCACGTGTTTGCAGGCTTAGGGTTAATGTGGTACCACGGTGTGTGTCACCGTGTCTGGCACCCACCAAGGAGTGACATCAGAGAGAGAGACCCTTGGGTTGTCACGGTGGAGTCTAGACTCTGTTTTACGATCCCTATTCCTCCAAGGTTAGAGGAGAAGTGAACCAGGGATATACCGATATGTTGTAGGGGATTCTGGTTATGTGTTACTGGAGGTGCTGGGCTGGACAGTATTCCCATGTGAGGTTCTGTGGATTTGATCTTGGTAAGAGTGTGAACTGCATCATTTTCAGATCCTAGTGTTCTATCGGTGTGGTGTTCTATCGGTCTGGAACCCACTGGTAGGCCACATGGAACAATACGCAACAAGGCAAAGTTGGGAAACTGTTAAGTCTGAGTGAACCACATAGACAGTTGCAGATACATGCAATGTGCATGGCCTATAGTTGGACATTTGCCCACCTTTGCCATATTAGTCAGCACACAAACAGTCCTGACACTGCTCAATATTGAAAGTACTACATTGAGTTAAAGTTGTCGGAGCAGTTTTTGTGTGTCCAATTTCTACTCTGACAACAGACAAGAATGTTAAATAGGGCAAGAATTTGAGCCTGTTGCAATACAGTGTAAAAATTTGAAGATGGCTCTCGGCCAATTTGTGCGATTGGCATGGATTGTACAGGAAACGCTAATGGCTCGTTCTCATTTCCTGGATAGCTGGCTATACGAGTGACGAATGACATCTAACCAGTGGGATCTATGGACTCTGTATGTCTCTTCTGGCAAGCAAAGGGCTTTTGATGGTTTCTTTCAAAGTGCAAAAACCGTGAAACACCATGGGTCCTCTGTGGTGATAGGGAACGTGTTGTGTGAAGTACCTGGATATCAGGAAGACAGTGCCCGGTGAGTGCTTGTGTAGTTGAAGGGGCGAACAGAGAGGTGAACAGATATGGTTAGGGCACCGGATAAGTCATCCATTTGTGATGTCATATGCAACTCACAATCTGCTAAGTGTGTTAAAACCCTAACCCTGCTAAATGCCACAGAATGCACCAGTAGTAAAAAGTTGTTGCAAGTTGTTGCATTTAGCAGTGTCCTGATCTGCATGCATTCCATGCCTGCATTCTGTTGCATTTGGCAGGGTAGGTACTTGGTACCAAGGCTGGCACTGCATTCTGTTGCATTTGGCAGGGTACCTAGAGAATACCCCGTGGGGGTTAGGGTAATGGCATGGATATGTTGTGTGCTACGTGTCAGTGTGAAATGCATAGTAGTTGATTTTCGCCCTCTTCTGTGTTAATTTATTTAAGCATGTATGATTTACTTGAAGAGAAAGAATTGCAGAACATGTACATGTATGCTCCAGTTGTCTGTGTTTCAAAAGAGGATTAGCAGCGTTCATGAGGCTTTCATCCCAGGCTGCCATGTTGGGTTACTACATTTATTGGTAACAGTTGCGAAACAAGGAGTGTCAGTAATGGTTACAGACAACTAAACGTTTGTGTACACGTATTCATTTGGATACAAAACCTCTGTAAAGACTCTTTGGGATTTTTTTTTTTAAATGAATTTTTTTTCTTAACATAAAATACTTGTACATGTAATACAATGCAACTAACAAAAACAATGGTGGAATTCTACTTGACTTTGTGGATACAAGAATTTTGGAATGCGTGCACTGAAAGTGAATTGAAAACAAAATCGAATAAATGGGAATAATTGGCTGGAAAAACCCTCCTCTGCAGAACTATTTTCCAGTGGAGGTAACACGTTTTCTGGAAAGTTTAAAGGCTGTCTAAATTTATCTTTAAATAGGTCCTGCACTCTGTTACTTGTGCAAACATGTTTTTACGGTGATCAGTCGACAAACGCTACCAGTGTTGATTCGGTCTCGCTTGAGAAGCACTTGGGCTTCAATTTGGAGGAAGCATGGCAATTACACTCAATCTGACACTCACTCTAAACGATGTTTAGCTTCGTGTCAGGGCAAAACCTATTTGTAGCTGCGATCACTGAACTAACAAAGTTACTTTCAGTCATCCCAAGACCTTTCTTGGTACACCACTATCTGTTCGTAACTACTACCCCTATTAAAGGAAATGCAGATGTATCTTTTCTAAGGAAGAACCAAGCTACCAATAGTTGCTGCCAATAGGAGTGAGCATTATCCTCAATCAAAATCAGATTTGAAAATGAAGTACATGTACCTAATGCCAAAGATGCTGATACTCAGTATAGTTCAATTTTATAAAAGAAATTAAGAAAAAAACTTACAAAGATAGATATTGTTCAGGCAAAAAGAGAGAGGGGAGGGGTTAGCTTGAAAATTTGGCAGTTGAATGTTTTTGAGTTTGGTCAGTAACCCAAACCCAAAAATTCAACTGCCAAATTTTCAAGCTAACCCCTCCCCTTTCTCATTTTGCCTGAACAATATCAATACTTTGTTATTTGTTTTCTTAATTTCTTTTTTCAGTTATGCATTTAAAGTAGAACATTTTATAGTAACTATGTTCATAATTTTCCTTATAGACCCTTTTTGGATGGGTTCCGTGCATAAGTACCCTCTCCAAAGTAAGAAAGGGAGAGTTGGGGGAGACCACTGGGAGGGACGAATGATTGCCGACAGCGCCTGATGCGCACGCAAAGACGCTATGGCTTTGTGCACATTCAGAATGAAATTAGTCATGCGTACTTACCACTATACGCGAGCGAAACGGTGCGGGCATGTGGTGTGTCCTGTCCACAGGGCTCTCAAAAGTGTTTAAAAAAGCGGCTTGTCTTGTTTGCGAATGGAGCCCATACCCATTGAAGGTATTTTGTTTCCACTGTCGGACTGGATAGCAATTGTACTATTTCACAGCACAAATTGTGCCACATCGGAACACATGATACGCCTTCTGCACACTACAGTCTATCCAAAGTCTAGGTATAGAGAAGTACCACAAAGTAGCCTTAATTAATATTTAAGGTACTGAGCAGAAGGATTCCAATTGACCCAGTAATTTCAGCTGCAGATATGGGCTCCGTGCGCCGACAAAGAGGGCGCCCTTTTACCTAGCAAGGACGTCCCATGGGCGGGACATTTCGCTGGTTGACGCGCACCGTTCCTGGTGTGTGACGCACGTACACCAGGGGATTTGTACTATGTACACGCAGTGGCCGCACTTCGCGGCAAATGAATTGCAGTCAGGCAAGATGGCGTCGGTCGGTCACCCCCAACTGTACTCTCTTTGCCAGTGAGGGGGTACTTGTGAACGGAGCGGATAGTCATAATTTTCAGAGCCCCCTACTCAACACAAATTATGTACAATTTTGCTGACACACTGGATGTGAAGCATGATGTGCTCTGACCAGAAAATAGGGAATTTGGGGCCCGAAGATAATAAAAGACATTATACATGTAGGTACCATACACCTTGTACTATATCATTTAATTTGAAAGCTTCACCAAAGTCAAGCCATTACCAAAATCAAAACAGGAATTTGTAATTATAAACCAAATGGGAATGACACCAGGAATTCCCTCATGTTGAAATTATTCAAATGGAATGAACACAAACACTCATTTGATACAGCAGTGGACATTCCTCCAATTTCCTGAATCTTGCCCACTGGTGTCAAGTTATAGTTCCAGCCATTCCAGATGTGTAATAGATACCATTGCAGGCCACAGATCAGATCTTATCGCAAGCAGCTGCAACAAGAAAATGCAACCTCTTTCCTTGCAGCATGATTTTGTCCTCCCTCCATGCTGACTAGTTATTTTTTCTTTGATGGACTAATGATAAGTCAATTAAATGTGCTCTGGTGAATCACACAAATTGTAAATCACAAAGTTAATATTTTTAGTATGTGTGGGATAATTTAGAGGTTCATGTAAGGTAAAGTCTCTCACGAGCCAATGTGGCCCATCTGGCCGGCGTTTATCTCTGATTTCAGTAGCATGAAATGACTGAGATTATTTCTATTCCCCCTGGACCGGATGCCAATCCATCGCAGCTTACCCCCCAGCTAATGCCGGTACCTATGTATACTCCTGGATGGGGAGAGGCAAGTGGGGTTGAACTTGAAGTGGCTTGCCCAAGGACACAACACATGACCAGCAGCTGGATGCGAACCCCTGACCCTCTGATCATGAGTCACAAACCCTAAATAACCACTAGGCCATTCTCCCCACATCATGCTTTACATTGTGGTTGTAGGCTATTGTGCAACTGTCATATCATATTATGGGTTCTGTTGCATGGATCAGACATGGTAAATCATCCTGCCACCCTTCCCTGTACCCTGCTGGGGACACCAGGCAAGCCACTGTGTTAGTAAACACGGCCATGGACATGTATCAACACAGGTTGTGATGTGTGAAGCAGGTGACACAAGTACTCGGGGAGCCAGACTTGTGACTTGTATGTAATAACTCATAAGCCATGATCACAGTGGATTTTAAGAGGGCAAACCAAAATCTCTCAGTGTCAATGGTTACTTCACACGTTTTACATGTAAATCTAGTGCAGAGAGCCCTGGAAACTTAACCCTTCGTCACTTTCCTGGAGTCAAATGGTTACTTTTACAGACTTACCTCTGCCCAATAATTCTGCCCAGGGCTATTCCCCTTGACCCAAAGTCAGTACGAATAGTGCAAGCCAGTAATTACGCACGAACAAGCGGTACATCTGGATCTATAAATACTGCCAGTTTCATTACTTGGTACAATTTTGGTACAAGTTGAATGTGTTTGCAGATGTAAAATGTAACTGTTGGAAATTTGCCATCATCTACATAAAATGCTCCCGCTCCCACAAAAAGTTTAATGTGAACGCAGCCTTATTTTTTTTTACAAACATTTAGTATGCTCAGTATGTGACAGTACAGAAAGGAAGACAACTTCTGCTGAATTTTGTCAATCAGCAGGAACAAACGTTTTGTTTATCGATGACATTGAATTTAATTGGATTGAGCAGGTGTCACACTTTGCTATCTGTTGGACTCACTCACAGATTTGCAGGGGGTTTTCTGGTTTAACACAAAGAACTCGGGGATTTATAGTAGAAAGATAACAGAAATTGGTGACTTCTTACATTAGATTCTGCATGGAGAGAACTAATGAACCGTTTTGTAGTTCAGTCCATTTCATTTGGAACTTTTGTAGGTAAGATTCAAAATTGATTGATTTTAAAGATTAGCATCAATGTGTTCAGGTGTTAGCCAAAATTGCTGAGTTTAAAAGTTGCAGCAAAGATTAGAATACAAGTGTAAATGTATCTTGCATAGCAGAAGGAAAAAGTGACATTGTTTTGATTTTGACTTTTATTTATCGACAGGTAAAGCTTCCATGATATTGAAATGCCCTCTTATTTGCAATGATATGTTGGTTCTGTATTTCCTGGTTTGTGTCGGGCAAATCCTGAAGCATGTCATCCGACCACATCCTAAACTTGGACTTATTTTATAAGAAATCTCTCTTCCCGTTTGCTCTTTCCACGTTCTCGCTTTGCAGGACACGCCGACGTTAAAACGCTCCAATTCTGACCCCAATCTAGCAGACAGCGACGACATGTTGAAGCGCAAGCAGATCGCGATGACCTTCCCAGTAAGTACTTAACGTGTAGCCTCTGTTTCTTTTGGAAATAGAATCTTTTGGCAAGATTTCAAGAAAGGAAAGGGCGGGGATAGGTGGATAGGAACTGTAAATCTTGTTGTGTGATAATTTGTGAGTGGGTTACACCTCTATGTTCCGACTCCCCTATGTTCCGACACCCCTATGTTTTGACTGCACATATTCGTAACCCTAACCCTAACTGGGAGTAACACAATATTACATGAATGTGCGAGTTGTCGGAGCATAGGGGTGTTGGAACATAAGGGTGTCGGAACATAGAGCAGTCACCGATGCAGTGTATGGGACACACTGTGTATCTGTACAGATTCCCACATGTTTTGCACAAAGTACGCACAGTGAAATTTCACCTGATGTATTGGCTCAAACCAATAGCTTCTTTGTAGGCCCCGGCTGCATGTATTACATGTTTTGTTAATACCTGTATATTTTGGTACTATAAACTTACGTATGTTTACTTTTTGTAAAGTGCTTAGAAACACTGCGTATTAAGCGCTATATAAATGTTAATTATTATTATTATTATTATGGCAGCAGTAATGTTTAATCATGACTATCTCCCATTCCTTGACATTGTTGACAGGGATTATTGTGCGCTGAGTCCATAGCAAGTTCGATTTGGCAATTGGTGATTATGTCCCTGGGCTAGATAGTTTACCACAATTATTTGTACCATGCTTCTCATTGTGGATGTTGGAGACTCTTCTTAAGGCAGTGCTGGTAGGCCAGGCATACAGTCAAGTAAACAGCACTTAAATTGCCAGTTTTTGTTCCTGTTAAAAGATTGTTTAAAATTTAAACCACTCTTGCGATTATTTTCTGCACAGGGTCTCTTCCATCTGAAGAAAGGATGGTTGATCAAGCAGGGAGATGGCGAACAGGTGAGAAACCACTTCTCTTTTTTCCATCAAGATTTGAAAAGCTCCATTGCAGACTGCAGGCATAAACTGGCATTTACAATGGATAAACCAAATTGTCAACCGTTCTCATTATTCTCATTTCCCCCAGTCTTTCTTCCATAATCCTCGGCAGACATTTTGCACAAAAACGAAGACATCTCTCAAAAGGAGAAACAAATTTCTATAATTGTTACACTCTGGCAAATCTTCAGTGGCCCATTACATGAAACCACTTGCACACTGGGTGGCATGACTCACTTCCATAATTTCTGGTATAATGAAAGTTTGAATGTCATCCTTAGGGGTTTGAGCAGTTATCAGCACCACCCATACATATTCATGGTTTCCTTGGTTGTCATGGTAACCCAGAAGTAAAAAAAAATCTCTTCCCCTAGTCCTGGAGTTACATGGTACCGTAAAATAGAGATTTTTGTGTTGGAGGTTCCACTCCACTAGATACGCACTCATAGGAAACAACAGAAAATTTGACAGAAAAAGCGCTGCACGATGGCACCCACGAGCAAGGCGGTAATTGGTTATTCACAGGAAATTAAAGATTACAACCTCTAGGACAATGGTTTATTTTCAATTTTACCAGAGATAGCATAATTAATTTGTGTTTATATTCGCCTCCTCCAAACCACCCCTAACATGGTTCCCAATTTATGGACCAGGTCTAGATGCAGGTGCCCCCCCCCCCCAATTCTATGCTTGATAGATCCAGACGTTGGGTTTTTTTGTGAACGAAATCCCCCGAGTTACAAGCCGCTAGTCACAAATGCTTGATCTCCAGAAAGAGTTTTACAATCTGTCCCAAGAATAAACCGCAAGGACCTCTTATAAAAAATTATCTGAGGGATCACAAAAAAATCATGAGTTTGGGGGAAGATTTAGGTGAAATGCACCCTGAAGTGGGTGAAGAGTCTGCTGGGTGCCAGGGGACCGGTTATAAGTCAATTAGGTTTGTTTACTAGATACCAGCCAATGTGGCATCTGGTCACCCAATTAGCTGTATCTAAATCCAGTACTTTGTGACTTTGGCTTTAGTTGTTGCCATTGTCATGCCGCAGCAAAGAGCCATGGCCCTAGACAGCAGTGCCTTTGTCGGACATGAATGTAGGCGTTTGTTGCCTTCCAGACTATGTACAATCATTATGTAGGTGATTTCAATCCCGGGACATACCGTTATTTCGTTTTACCGTTTTGGATTTCCTCAAAAACAAAAACAGTAAACGAACCATTGACCGTTATGTCGTTATACAGTTTTGTAAAACGGTCAAACGGTATTAGGTCACAAAAAACAATGACCTTTTTCTTATTTGTTGAAAGCGATAAACGGTTAGTTGCTTCATTTCAGAGTGTTGTTTTACAAGAACATGACAATGAGAAACGGTCAATAGTCCTGTCGACCATTTTTTGATTTAGGTTCGGCAATTAAGCAATGCACCTAGGAATGTTAATGCGTCCTCATGGGATCGAGTAATTGCCTGGGACCCAAATTACCCTCCTCACATTTCATTCTCACGACATAGTTTTCGAACTGGCTATTGAAGAGCCGCGCCGAACTCCAATTTCCTTCAAATATCTGCAACTTCTTCAAACGTATTACCATCCTGTATCCATTGTAAAAAGTAATGTCCTCCCTTGAAGTTTTCCAGCGCCGTTTTTGCTTGCAACTCTTAATAAGCCCCACTAACTGAATCGCGTGAGAAGGGGGTCAGGGTCACGCGAGGAATCATCACACCACGCATTATGCCGAGGTAACACTTTTTTATGTAAAGCATGGTCCCCCTCATCCCCCTTGCCCAGCACCACAAAATGCACCACGGACTGTTCACCATGACACTGAAATAAAAAAAACGGTCTGTATTCAATACTGACCGTTTTGCTGTTTTTCAAAGTTATTTGTGTAAAACTGTAAAACAAAAATCATTGATCGTTATGCTGTAATGAATTTTATTAAACTTATAAAACAGAGAAACTGTATTTATCTTAATACCGTTTGACCGTTTTACAAAACTGTAAAACGACAAAACGGTCAATGGTTTGTTTACTGTTTTTGTTTTGAGGAAATGCAAAACGGTAAAACGAAATAACGGTATGTCCCGGGATTGATTTCCAACAATCAGTCAATTGACTGATTTTTTACAAATACAGAGTGCTACATGTATGGACAAAATCGTGTTTCGTGATCAAAAGGTTGTGCATGGTTGTTCACTGTTTTCTCAAAGTGTAATATCCACTGAGCTGAAACTTCAACAAGTTAGGTTTTGAACATTCTTCTTTTGCATTTGAGTGGGATAATTATTGGAAATGAAACAATTGCATAAAAAGCAAATGATCCTACAAGCTTTGCTGCATTGGGCTCAGTATACATGACTGATTTTGCAGTCTGTTACGTTTTGTGGTTTGACGTTCAAATCCTGGTGCCTGACCTTTACTGGCCGGATCACAATGATAATGTGACCCATGCATATCCTGACTAAGGAAGCTTGGCACAACCAAAGCATCCTGGTACATGTAGATAAAAAAAAGTTTGTCAATTTGACAAGTGATCCACTGGGAGTAAAATAAAACAACTTAGTACTTCCACATTGCATGAGGGGTGTCAGAAAACTTGGCTGCTGGTGAGTTTAAAGGTATAGAGTAACTTCTTGTAATATGGTAGTTTTGTTGTTGATAATTTCATTTGTATGCTGTGGAAAGATGTGAGATGGATTGTATTATGTTAAGTTCTGACTGGTTGGTGAAATATTTGTAGTCGTTACTGTAATTATTTGTACAGCACATTTGTGAGTCGTTCTGGCAAAATGAGACAGAACTAAGCAGAGGTTGAAATGAGGGTTTGCAGGTATTAGGAAAGAGAATGAGTATTATGAGATTCTCCTTACAATACTGTTTGTTGCACTTCAATTGGACATATCTTTGACAAGTTCTGGCTGTTTAAAGTTTGCATTTATTGACATGTCAAAAAGGTAGAACACTGAGAAAAAGGCCTTTAAATTTTCGAGTTTTATATTTGAATTGAAAGATGCCAATTGTTTTTCCTTAAAAATACTTGTATTCCACATATTGTGTTTTATACTGTATGTTTAACATACATATCAAAGATTACAAATATGAATAAATCTGAAAATTGGGGAAAAAAATCACCCCCATTTAGTTTATCACATTTTCTCCACTACGGCCTGTGGCCAGTTCCGTCTCATTTTGCAACAATGCCTCACATTTGATTGAATTGCTGAATACCAGATCGTTCTCATTGTAAATTACATGGAAGCAATCGCACAAAATATGTATCAACTGTAAAAAGTAAACAAACGTAATGAAAGTTTTTTTAACAGATAATCTCATTGTGAAGATACCGGTAATATGTTTCTTGCTTTACTTGTACATGTACATGTTCCAGTGAAGGACCTTCTAAGAACTGTGAAATTGGGGATGTTTATTTTACCACATCTCTCAAAGTATTTAGTTTGTTTTGTTTTGTTTTCTCTCCAGGACTGGAGTAAACATTGGTTTGTGCTGTGTGACAACAAGCTGAGTTACTACAAAGACTCAAGTGACGAAGACGTAAGTTGCACATAGTAGAAATCTAGAGAAAATAATATCCCGCCAAAATAAACAAAAACGCTGTTAAAAATGATTGCCATTTCTTAACTAGCTTTTAAGCACCATTATATATCACACAGATCAGATTTGTCAGGATTTTTCCTGATTTCAAGATCTTTTCCAAGATTTTTCCTTATTTCAGTATATTTTTTTTAAATCCCATTTGAAATCTGAAATTCCTTAATTTTTACCCTTTTTAAGTTTTTTACCTATAAATGTTTTTATAGAACACGAGGAAACAGGAAATTTCAGGGTGCTTTTAGGCAAATACAAACGTGTACCATGGACCTTACACTGCTCTGGGGCCCTTGGTGACCTTTAAATCCTCTGCTGACTGTTTCTACGATTGTTCAACCCCCCCCCCCCCCAATCTCACCCCTGATATTAACATCTGTAACAAATGGTTCAAGAAGTTGAGTCCATGTTCATGTTCCAATCTTCATATTTGCTTTTTGGTTAAGCTTCAGAGCATCCATACCCCTCCGCACAACTTAGAAGCTAAAATGTACAATGTCATGTTCTGTTAACAAAAAAATCCACATATGGCCAGCATTCACAGTGAACTTAATTTTGTGAAAAGTTACTCTGAAATGTTAACATTTCATCCACACTTGGAATTAATTTCGGCCTGCTGAAAATCATTCATTGCGTAAACTTTACCACACCGTTCTCTCTCTGAATCTTGTGAGGGCGCCCTACCATTGACTTATAAACCTAACACCGGATGTGGTTGTGGAAAAACACACCAAATAATATTGCAGAACACATAACAGTGACAGTCTGCACAGGACTTTGCAGTGATGTAAAACTAACAATGCGATTCAATCACGACCTAGTTGGCCCTGTAAAACTAACGGCTGCGGACCATCAAACAAAAAATCAACAATCAACTCTGGACAATTTGAGTAGTTTGCCAGCTGGCCGCACTGGTTAAGTTGACAGTCTCTGTAAAGTTGACAACTGTCTTGGCTAGTGTAACCAAAACAAGTCCAGTGCGAACACAGCTTATGACAGAATTAAAATGGTTGCTATTGTCCAGTGTGAACATGGCTTATGGCAGAATTAAAAATGTTGCCAGTTTTCTCATTGTAATAACACTCCATTGACATCCTCACACTTTGCTAAATATCCTCCCCTTGTCACCACTCTAAAGTGTCAAACACTTCATTCGGTTCCTTTGCCCCGGAGGGTTTCCCTTTTGTCACAGGTCCGTGATCTTGTAGCAGGAAATACCTAATCACTTAAGACTGATAACGACTCGTTGCCTCCCGGTTTTTTGATTCCAGTGATTAAAGATTCCTGCCTTGGGAGCCAATTAGATAGGGGATTGAGGGCTCTTCTTAATGCAAGGTTAAGAGGAAAATGTCCACTGTTCCTTTGAGTTTATCCTGAGGGGAGTAGTTTAATAAGTGGCCTTAGGAATATGTAGAATAGGCTTGCGGGGGGGGGGTGGGGGTGATGACCGACCTCACATCAAAGGAAGCCCAAAAATGGATCCAGAAACTTGCTGGTGTTGAGCAATGCTGATAAGGCTTCCACCTAATTGTTATATAATATCAGTTTATTTATTCTGGAGAATTCTTTATTCTGGAATTGTAGTTTGAAACCCCCAAGAAACTAGACAGTGCCTGGTTTTAATGGCTTATTGAGTAAGTAAAAAAAAAATTCTGACATGAATGTCGGTGAATATGATTTTAAGATCCGTTTTATGAGAGCTTTTGTTTTATATAAAAGTGACTACATGTGGGTACCACAGTCAGTACAGATATGGGTCATTCCATAAATGTGGGGTCCAAAGGTGTGACTTTTTGTGTCCCGCTTACACCTACCTGTGTAGTTTACCATGCAACTATCATTAATTTTGACTTCAAACTATTTTAAAATTTGTTCGGCAGGTTCTTTGCTTTAAATAATCACTCTTGGAGATAGAAGGCATTAAAGAATGTCTCCTGAATTAACAAAATCTTACATCAGATGTGACAGGAACACCAAAAAAAACCTATTGGACCCCAAATTTATGGAATGACCAATATGATGTCTGAGGTACTTTAGTTGATTCAAAGTTTAAAGAGAGAATGAGTATCTACAATAATGGTTCACTAACCATTACAACTTTTGTACCTTGTTCTCTTTGCCAGCCCAATAGCCTGGACGGAGTCATTGAGCTGGCCAAATGCAATGAGGCTTCCGAAACACCAGTCAACAGGAACTATGGCTTCCAAATAGAGGTAACCATCAAACTGTTTTACTTCTTTGTATACAAAGAGTTTAAATGAAAGAAATAATGGATTATTGCACCTTTGTTATTTCTAACCGATTGTCCAATACACTTGTGCATATGCGACAGTTGATAGGGAACCTTGAATGACAGGAAATTCAGTCCCTGTATGGATTAGCATTACTCTGGTTCCTGCTGCTTTCATTTCCTTGATAAGAATGCCAAATGTCCATATGCATTGTTTGGTGCAGATCTGGGCTCAGAATACAATCATAAGCATGCTTTCAGCAGTATTGTTGTATTGATTCATAAGAAACACTTAAACGAGTGACTTGAAGTGACAGTTGATTCAAAGTTCTTGTTTTTAAAAGCGAAATCTGTTCAACGCTCTAAAGATAATATCTTGATTGTTCTTCTTTTGCGGATCAGCTTGATACTGGCGTCATCATTCTGGCTGCAATGACATCAGGCATCCGCAACAACTGGGTTGGAGCCATCAACAAAGCCATCAAGACAGCTAGAGAAGACAGTGCCAAGAAGAGCAGTGAACCCACCTCTCTGCTGAAGGAGAACCAGCCTCTAGTATCCAGGACCAACAAGCCCAACTCCCTACCCCTATCCAAGAGCACCTCAGATGTGAAGCCCAGGGACGAGCGATCCTCACCCCTGCAGCCAGCCAGAAAGAGCCTCAACAACGTGGACTTGATTCCGCCTTCCAGCCGCCTGACGCAAACTGACAGTAAGTCAGCCACACAGTCTCCAGTCGAATTGAAGCCACACCTGGAGAGGAGATCAACCTCTCCGTCCCAACCCACCAAGACATCTCCCTTAGAAGCCCTTCCTCCACACTCTGGCAAGCCTGAAGGCAGGCGCAGCTCAGTCACCAAAGCCCCGTCCTCTGAATCGAGACCCAGGCGAGGATCCGTCCCCAAAGAGGGCGCATCCTCCACAGAGGCCAGGCGGAACTCTGTCACCAAAGACCCTGGGATGAGTGCCGACGGGAAACAGAAGTCAGTCACAAGGGATCGTTCAGGCTCAGACTTGACAAAACCAAAGGAGAAGTCCAAGGAGAGGCGTGGTAGAAGAGGGTCACGGTCGGAGAAGAGATCCCAAGAGGATACTGCAGCAGCCGTCACAGCCGCCCTTTCAAAAAGGACTTCCAACACAGACTCTAAGCAGAGCACCACAGTCAGAAAGTCTAGGAGTAATTCACAACCTGAGGAACCTGTCACACCATCCTCAAACTCTGAGCAGGAGATTTCCCCTCGTTCTAGGACTGATTCGAATAGTAAGAAGCAGCCAGCTACTGTGGATACTACTGTCATGTCGCTTCTTGAACAAGAGGTATATAATGTGAATCTCTTGTTGTTGATTTCAAGTTGCCTCAGAAATATTAGCTTTAAGAGAGAAGGTTTGTTCTTAAAATCAAAAATTTAACAAGATGTTTTGCTTGTATTTTTATTAGTAGAAGATTCAATCATCTGTAGAGCTCAACCACTTTTATTAATATTGGGGCTTAATACCCAAAACGTCAAGTCCAAAAGAATGCAGATTAACAGAACAACATTAGATTTGATTGGATGATATTAGGAACATTTTAAGGGTTAGAGTAAATATATAAATGAGATGATTGGTGTTTGGTTTAATGATGTCATTGTGAAGGACACTATCTTTATTCCATTGAAAATCACAAAAATTATGAAACAAACATTGTTTTTGCAACAGGTGGACACACTGAAGGCCCAACTGGAGCAGAAGCAGAAGGACTGTGCCCGGCTGCAGCACCAGAATGTCAACCTGAAAGCGCAGCTGAACTCTGAGCAGAGAGACCACAAGGAGAGCTTCCAAGACCTTGAGAATGAACAGTCAGGGTACATGACCCAGGTAGGACATGATCAATTGCCAGGATGCAAATGTTTTTTCCCAAATGACATGAGCAAATAGGGGTGTAGGGTATGAGGTTTTGGACTTAACTTCCCTAAAAACATGAGAAAAATGTATATATATAAAAAAAAGAATATGAATTCGAACCTAATGAAATGCGGACTTTATTTCCCTTTAAAAAAAATCCTCTCAAGTGCAAATTAGAAAAGAAAAAAAAGAAATGGAAAAATGTGGTTTCATACTCAAACCCTCCGATCTCAAAACCATGACGTTATCCAGCTGAGCCATCGAAGAGCGCGACAGCAATCCGTAATTCATGGCATTATATACCTGCATACGTATGATAACAGTATCGTAGAGGGCGCACAACAACCATCCATGCAGTGTTGTTGGGAAGGATTGGGGCACAGGAAGGGCGTGCCGTTATAGTACGGCAGATAGGTGATGGGATTGTGCCTTTAATGATACCGCATGGCTTTTGGCACACAGTCAGAGTATGTCATGAGAGTATGTCATGGCCAAATTTGTCCTTTGAAAAAATATAGGTAGAATGGCAAGCAATGGCAGCTATTTTGAAAATTTTGAAATTGCTTGTTATTCTACTTATATTTTTTCAAAGGATAAATCTGCATTTGCCCTATAGCCAAATATCTTTCTCAAGACATACTCTGACTGTGTGCCAAATGTCATGCTTGTATCATCAAAGGTACAATTCCCCCAAATATCTCCCCTATCTGCCCCACAATTATGTAAAGTCTGGATCCTAAGACCAGTGTTAACCCATAGGCAGTGTTGTAGTCAAGGTACTTCTGATGGAGCACAAGTACATAGCAAGTCCGGTCACAAGTCAATTGACCAGTCACAAGTAAAAAGGCATGAATCAATAACAACAACAAAGGAATGCCTTTGTCTCAGTTCATTTGAATAGTTGTTCAGTTGACTTAGGAGTGGATGACTTGTGATTGGCTTATGATGACTAGTGATCTGATACAAGTAGCTCGCCTACATGACTGCTGATAAGCTTCCTTTGCACACAAACAGATTCTGCAATCATAACAATGATATTCTGTAATTTCTTGTGCACGGATTATATTGATATATACAGGGTGGTAAAAAAACCCGGAATGGCATACTTCCACTACCCTGAGACTCAAACCACCTATACCAATGCATGGAGAATCTTTTTAGAAGACAAATAATACCAAGATCGCCCGATTCGGTCCAGTAGTTTTTGTTGTAGAGCCTATTTTGTGAAGCAAGGTGGGGTCATTTTTGTCCCAATGAATTACTAAACTGCGCCTGGGGATTTGACTTACATTGTAATTGATAGAGGGATTGTTATGTAATAACAGCCATATGAAAGAAGTGTGCTTCACAAAATAGGCTCTGCAGCAAAAACTACTAGACCGAATCCGGAGATCTTGGTATCATAATTCTCCTTAAAGGATTCTCCATCAGTTGGTACAGGTGGTTTGAGTCTCAAGGTAGTGGAAGTATGCTGTTCTGGTTTTTTTGGGACCACCCTGTATATGTCTGTGCTTGCATCGTAGAAAGCTTGAATTTTTTTTTTCAAAGTGAAGCCTTTTCCCTTTTCAATATATTATTGAATAAATACCGAAGACTGTAAATCTTACAGACTTGGAAAAAATTCACTCTGACTGCAATGCCACACCTTTGTTAAGGAAAATAAAAACCACTGCGTGAAGTTGACTTTAAACACTTGAGTAATCTAAGCTTTGGTTTATCTTTTTAATTTTTTTACAGATTGAGCAGATGGAAAAGACCAACCAAAAACTGCAGGCTGAGCTGCGACAGTCCAAGAATGCAACCCAGCAACTCCAGCAGCAGAACCAGCAGCTAGGCAGCAAATTCAACGCTGTTGAGTTGGAGGCCCAGGGACATGACCGAGAGTTGGCGACACTGAAAGCTCGATTTGAGGACATTGTCCGAGACCTCACTGTGACCCGTTCAAACCTGAAGGAGGAACGCGAGCGCAGTGAAACCCTCGAAACAGAGTTGACTGACACCTGGACAAAGCTTAGGGAGAGCGGTCGAGAGGGAGTCGATGTGGATGTTATTGGACGTTTGTCAATAAAACTGGATGAAGCACGGGTGAGATTGGAGGAGAGTGAGAGTGAAGCCATCGAGAAGGAGAAGAAACTTGAGGAGCGCTTCAGTCTCATGCAGAGTCAGTATCACTCAGAGAATGCTTCCTTGCAAGGTAGGCTCCAGGCAGCCATGGATGAGACTAACGAGCTTCAAAGGAGGCTTACAGAAAAGAGTGAGCAGGTTGAAAAGACAGAAGCTGCCGTGCAAAAGGCAGGACAGACTGACAAACCGTCTTCTGAGACTAATGTCGGAGTTGCTGAACTTGAAGCTACTGTTCAGAAACTGAAGTCTCAGTTAAAAGCAGAAGTGACAGCAAAATCAGAGGTGCAGCGAAAGTATGATGACTTGGTAGCTCAGTCAGCCCACCAGTTTCTTGAAGGACAGGGTGATATGGCCTCCACAGGTAGTGATGACAATGCCGTCAGGCTGGAAACAGAATTGGATCTGGCAGAAAGAGAGCTTGAGAAACTGAAAAAGCATAGTGCATCTGAGAAGGAGAAAAAGATATTACTTGAGAAAGCCTTCCAAAAGGAGCAAGCTCTCAGGAAACAGCTGGAAGAGAGAATAGGTCAATCAACTCAGGAAAGTGGCAGCTCAAAAGTTGACATTGAACAAAAGAACTCAGAGGTTGCAAGCGTCCGTGACGAGTTGAAAAAGGCAAAGAAGGAGCGGGAAGCAGTCAACTTGGTTCGGAAACAACTTGTAACAGCTGTGGACAGTTTAAATAGCCAGTTAGCCGAAAAGGAAAGAAAGATTGAGACGCTCAGTGCTGAAGTGGAGACCCGCGGCAGTCAGAATAGTCAGTTAGAGCAGCAGTTACAAGCAAGTCTTTCTAAAGGGTTGAATTTGCAAAGTCGAGTGGAGAATTTAGAAGCAGAGTTGAAGCAAGTGTCCGAGAAGAGAGAGACAGATGCTAGTGCCCAGCTGGGAGCACTACAGTCAGAACATCGACAGCTTAAACGACAAATTGGCACCTTGGAGGAGCAGCATGCATTGGAGATGCACAACCGACAAAGTGAACTGGAGACAGCTGGAGATCGCATAAATAGTCTCCAGGATAAAGTGGCAGAGCTGGAGATAAAGCTGAAAACAGCAATGGAAAGAGCCGCCAGGATTGAGGATGAGGCAGCAGCCAGCATACTTGACATGCAGAAGGAGGATGAACTGCTGAGGTCCAAATGTGAGCGTGGAGAGAAGGAGATCAAACGTCTCCGTGGTGAGCTTCATGGAGCACAGGATAACTATGATGAACTGGAGTTTCAGTTCATTACACAGCGCGAGGACCTGAAGCGGATGGAGCACGACCGTGGAAAGGAGATTGGGCAGATGGGATACAGGATCCAGGACCTCACCAACAAGTTGGCGGCAGCGGAGCGAAAGGTGAGAGATCTGAGGGGGGTAGATCACAGAAATAGGGCAAAAGGTGGAGTGGGGGCAGCTGGAGGGATGGGAATGCAACTAACCCAAACTCGGCAGATGGAAAATAAGCTGAAGGAGCTGGAGTCTAAGTTGGGGGATGTAGAGAGCACCTTGCAGGACCAAGATCAGGACACTACCAGTCTGCTGGGCAAAATTGTCTCAGTAGAGCAGCAGGTCCAGGCTAGGGCTCAGCTGCCTTCTACCAGCAGCGTATCCAGTGTGGATGCTGAGCATCAGCTGCAATCCCAGGCAGTGCAGCCACTCTCTCGTGGCTCTTCTGCTGCTAGTGCACCCTGCGATAGTGTCTCAACTTCAGGTGCTGACCTCTCTGAGGACTCGGAACCAGCCGAGTCCCCAGACAGAGCAAAGCAGAATTTCAGGGCCCGGTTCCTAGAGACGAAACTGAGCGAGACGGAGCTGAAGCTGAAGGAGGTGACAAGAAAGCTTGTTGATGTAACAACTCGTGAGTTGGAGAACCGGAAGGCTTACCAGGGGAAGAGTGTCTCTGAGAGCCGTTTGAAGGAGAAGTTGAAGGTCATGGAGCGTGAGGTGGAAGCAGTGACCAAGGAGCTCCAACAGGTACAGTCAAACAGTCGAACCTTTGCCTGTGCTATGCGGGCTACCTTGACTGACTGTGGACAACTCTTGGGGGACATTAAATCTGGCATAGAATGGGTTGATTTAGAGGTGGGCTTGGACAGGAATGCCAGGGATGGGCTGCAGCGGGTGGAGGTAGCCACTAACCCAAATACTACTAGTCACACCAACATGCTTTCATGCCTCAAATCCCTGCTCACCGATGCATGCCACAAAGTAGATCAGTGTAAACAGACTGCCTTGTCCCAACAGACCCATATTGAAAAGCAGAGTAGGGAATCTGTAAATTTGTTGGTTAGGGAACGGAGTGGTGAGGGCAGTTCGGCCGGTAGTAGCTTTGCATCAACCACAGCTTCGAGTTTTGAGAGCACAGAGTTACACATTTCAGAATCTGGCTCAAAACCTCGCCAGAGAAACCCAAGTGTCATTGGGACATTGGAGCGTTTTGCTAACAGGCTGTCTGCTGAGGTGATTCTTCTGGGAGAGTCCACTTTCCTCCTCCATCAAACAGATAGGCAAAAACTTGCCAAGATACAAATGTGTTTCAGGGAAAGTGAGTCGCTCACTACAGCCATGACAGAGCTAGAAAGTGCATTAGGTTCAGAGCATAGTGATATGAATCAATCTACTCTCACTCATACTTCCCAGACAATCAATGATCTTCTTTCCCCAAGGTATCTCTTGCAGGCTGAAGCTTGTTACAACAACCAGGCTCCTCCTAAAAATCAAATGGAAGGTTCAACATCACAGTTTACTTGGCCCTTTATTGACAGGCATTCTAAATCAAGATCCCCTCTTAAGAGGCAGAAAAGAACTAACACACCGACGAGTCAGTTCACACATTCCAAATCTCTTGAACGCTCCTCAGTTTGGACCCCAACATTAGATAATTTTGCAAACTCATTGGCAAATACAGTTATTAAAGCTGGGCAGGTTGAGTATCTGTCAAACACTAAGAAGGGTATGAATGTTGAACCATCTGTAGTAGGAAATGATGTATTTTCAAAGCTGCACAGCTCTGAGCTTAAGCTTGAAGAGATAGCTGTCTCACTCCAACACAAACAAAAAAAGTTCAGTGAGGTATTTGATGGACATCTGAAAAGGGTGACACAAAGACTGTCGGAAATTCTGGCTCATGTAAACAATAGGCGGGTAAGGTCTGAGAAGGAGCGAAATCGGAAGGCTGGCCTGTGTGTTGATGATGATGATGTATTTGGCAGCTTCAATGACATTGTTCCATTAGCTGCAAAAGATGTGGATATTGTGGGTATACTAGACTCAGTGGGTCAAGACCTAGTGTCATACGCAAAGCAGATAGCTTTGCAGGAAGCTAGAGGGACGGCTGTGAGTTTGGTTGAGGACAAGATGCTGCTTGTTGAAGTCTTCCATCTGCTACAGGTGAGGGTCACTGACTTCCTGAAAAAGGTCTCTCTGGAGCGCAGCACTTGTCAAGTGGTTCTCAGAGCTCTGAGTGATGTTGGGAAGAAGAGATACTCCTACATTGAGACCCTCTTAGAAGAACAACTCGTCTTGGTCAAGCAGGAGCTCTTTCAAAGTTATCAGAATGCTGTTGCTGATGTACGAGAGGGTAAAGGCGTGACTTGTGGAGATGGTGTTGATCTTCACCACATGTTGGGTGATTACGTTGGTCTCTTAGGAAACCTGATGATCAGGAAGGTAGTTGTTGGGGGTCTTGTGCAGCACATTCAGGAGCAAATGCCACACTCATGCAACTATGAAATTGTTCCTTTGAATGATAATGATGCCAGTCTGGACCTGATGGCAGGTAGCTTTGAGCAGTTTGAACCTGAACGTGTCATTTCACGTATCCCTGAGCCGGTCAGTGCTGAATATGAAAACATGGCAATCTGTTTGGCAGATGCAGCCATAGAGCGTGCCGAGATTGCACATTTGTCCAGCCAGTTTCAGGATGAGTGGGAGCAGATAATGCAGAAAGGGCATTGCAGTCCCATTGCACATATCACAGCTGAGCATGCCCGGAATATGGCAGAGGTTCGGCGACGTTATGAGACCCAACTCAAGGCTGAAGAGTTGCAGCACGAACAGGAGTTGAGTGCTCTACAAGAGAAGTACAAAGAAGCCCTAATGAAAGTTGAAGAGTTAGAAGCAAAGTTGCAAGGAATGCAATTCAGGCGTGCCAGCAAACCGGAGATTACCCTGACCTTGGAGGAAGACTTGAACGACACGCTGGATGACCTGGTGGCAACGCGTTTAGGAGAAATTCTTGCCGAGCTGGAGAGTACCAGGGAAAATCTTGCCAAAGCCAAAGAGATGACGGCAACTGCGGAGAAGGAACACATCAAGGAAGTGGATGCCATCACAGATGTGATGGAGAACATGGAACAGCGGTATCAAGCTGAGATACAGACTCTTAAGACAGCTCACAGAGAGGTGGTCTGGGACCTGCAGAGGGATTTCCAGGATCGCCTGGAGCAACTGAAGAAGCAGCATTCGTGGGAGATGGCCCAGTTGAAACACCAGCAGATCTACAAGAGCCCGCAAAGAGAGACAACCTCAGCCACCAGTCCTGACAAAATGGGTCAGGTAAGAACCGGTCGGGGCTAGTTTTTGTCATGTTGACATGATGTGGACTGGTTTGGATGTTTTTCAGTTTAAGGTTGCATCGTTTCCTCCCTGCTTCTGTTGTTGCAAACCTCTGGTCCCAAGTCAAACCTTGTTTACTTTTTTTTTGCTACGGGCTGCAACTTGCATGTTGGCTGGGATGCATTATATCTACAATTTGAGCCATCACGTACAACTCATAAGCTTCTCTGCAGCTGCTTCAGCACTCCGTGTCTTGTGCCCCACCCTCAAGTTCTCAAACACACTCTGCTTTGTTCCGTCCCCTAGTTTGGCCGTGTACACGCATGTTGACATGCACGATACCCGTGTTGTCAAGCCCTTGAGCATGTACACAGTGATGCATGCCCGTTGTACTAATAACCCATAGGTTTCCCTATTCTAGTATTGTAACACATTGTCAACATTACTCTCCTCTTGAGTATTCTGTCACCCCCCTGAGATATGATAAGTTAATAGCATGTTGTCTTTGTGGCATGTATCGTGTAATAACGTATCTATATAATGTATATATATATCTCACAATGCTATTGCCATAATCAGCATTTGTCAGCATTATGTTTTGTTTTGCTTTCTGCGCCGCAAGCAGCTATGGTATTCAATAATATGTGTTCTGTGATAACCGGTAATAAATGCCTTGGTGTACTAACATTGGTGTTTGAGTGTTCCGTGTTGTTTTGTTGTCAACTCAAAGCATTAACCTATTGTACTCAACCCGAAGCTGTGCATTGCGGAAGGGCCTAGATGAAACAAAGTTTGATGTGATGCAAAAATAACCGCAGCCCTTGGCTTTACTACCAAATTGTAAACATTTGCATGACTAAATTGTCATTGAGTTGTAAAGAAAGCAGGGTGGTTTAACTCTCCAAATCGGCAGTGATTGGTTTGGATTTGTCTTTCAAGGAATGGAGGTTTAAGACTCTTGAGCATTTTTAAGGCCGTGAGAGCAAAGTGCTTTGATTTAACAAGTCAAGCACTTGAAATCTTGTCTAATGAGTTATGCAGTAATGTGAGCCTGTCACCGCAGACCGAGTATTATCTAGACCCTACCGCTCTTAGATTTTATTTTCTTTATAGGTTGTTTCGGCATACATCTGTGTTTGTTTTCAGGGCCATTCTTTTTTTTGGATGTTGAATGTTTCAGAACCTGTTGGTGTCATTTATTTGTGTATATGTTTCGTTGCAAACTATGGTTTTTTGTTTTGAGGTATTCGTATCAGTATTCACTGCAGATACGTAGTGTGATGTAGTCTTTTGAAAGAGGTTGGAAAAAAAAATATTGTGATCACGCTGTTATGTTTGCTTTTCTTTGGGAAGTGTGCAGTAGACATGTTCAGTACTAATATTGAAATGGTCTGTATATTGTCACCCAAAGGGTGTTAAAGTTGCCTTGTCAAGTGCAAGTCAGGGAAAGTTTTTTTGTGACTTTTATGGAACTATATATAAGCTGTGTTGTCAAAGCAACAATCATCAAGTAGAACATCTTCTTAGTTTGTTAGAATGCATAGACAGATTGTTTTGGATGAATCAGATGTACATGTATGTTGCGTAGTCCCTTAGCTTTGTTAGCTCTGCATGTTCACTGTTCTTTTCATGGCATGATGCATTTGATGCTGCTTCTCATCCATGCACTGTGATCTTCCATTTCAATATTTCATGACCAATATTTCAGTGAACATTTGTCAGCGGGTTCCCTGGGAGTTGAGAATTGTTCAGAAGTTGTACTTTTCCAAGAGTGCGATTTTTTAGTCCGCAATATGACAAAAGATTGCTAGGTTTCTTAAATCTGTGACATTTTTTTAATGAGAGGTGTGAAACATTTGTAGCTTGTCTTGATTTGTAAAAGTTTCCAGAATCAAGATGGTCCCCTCCCCCATAAAATAGTGAACACAGTTTAGAAATGTTTCTCTGTAATATTGAAAGGAATAGAAGATAACTCTGAAAAGATGTTTACTCTTTCCAATGTTTTGATTTAACATCAGTGATTTTTTTTTAGCAATACATTGAGAACCCCCCCCCCCCAAAAAAAGAGTATTGGCTAATGTAAAAAAAAAACCCAAAAAACCCCAGATAAATGAAAAAATGGTTAGTGCCAGTCACTTTAAAAACACTTCTAACTTCAAGTACTGAACTTTTCTGTACTTCATTCAGATTATTGTAATTCAATGTATGTACCGTAGCATCTTGTGCATGCTTGTAGTATGTCATTGCAGCATATGTAGCTTGCTTCCATGTCAATTCTTTACAAAAAAAAGTTCGTCACAGCAAAACAAAATCATCCCAAGATACATTAGAAACAGTGAAAAAGTCTGTTTGACAAAGGTAGAGAGCAATTCCAAACTTTGAAAGTTACTTTCTTAAGTTGAACAAAAAATCTCAAAATGTTTTGAATAAACAAGAACCTTAAAGTTCTGTTTTCTGTGAAACAGGCAATACATTTCTTGGTTGCCTAGGAAACGTACACACTTGGTTGCTTAGGAAGCGTACACACTTGGTTGCCTTGGAAGGAGTTTTGTAAAATACTGAGCATACGTGTAGCATTTGGGATGTTGCTGTGAAGTACACAACCATTGTCTATAGTTCATTGCATGAGGGGAAACCGTAGACTAAGACCAGATTATAAATAATACTGTCATCCATAATCATGATCCATGTAGCATTCAGGATTACACATGGGGTGACCATGATCCATAACTTTCAGGATTACATATAGGGTGACATACAAGGTTACTCATGGGGTGACATACAGGGTTACACATGGGGTGGCATACAGGGTAACGTTGGGTGAGACACAGAAGCAACATGATAGCAATATACATGTAATATTAAACATGGTGACAAATAGGAAAACACACAGGTTGACACACACAAGGTGACTCACTGACTGACACTCGGGGTGACACAAAGAATGACACACATGATGACACACAGGGTGACACACACAGCCTTACACATACAGGGTGATGCACAGGTTGACACTCAGGATGATGCACAGGTTGACACTCAGGATGATGCATGCATGTAGGTTGACACACAGTGTGATACAGGGAACTGAAAGCCTTGATACATGTACATATTTGAAAGTGACAGAAAGAAAATACTTGTAGTGCAACCCTGCATATTTTTGAAAATCGAAAGAGCATGCAAGGATTAAAATATTTTATCCACAAAGTTCTGAAGCCAAATTTTGACTACAGACAGCCATGACATATGCTGCTGTACATGAAGAACAAAAATCATTCAAAAATAGCTTGGGTAAAAAAAGAAATTTGTAGGGGGAAAAAGTTCTTATGAACAGCAATATGAGGCTTGAAATAGCTGTTGCTTTTTGCACCCATGTAGATATTTCAGTTTTTGCACCAGTTGAATTCATGCACAGAATATTTGAGCAAATGTTGATCCAGTGAAACGATGTCAAAATACTTTCTGCTCTTGACAAATTGTTGTCCAAATCTTGTTATTTTGCTTCCGTTTCCCCTGAAATGTACAATTGTTTTGGTTGCTTGTAGTATATGACTTCTCAAAGGAAATAACCTGCTTATTTGAAATGTCATGTATGTTAAGTATGTTTGACACAGCTAACTGTGACCCAAACTGAAATGTGAATTTTATTTTGTTTATTTCATTTGAAAGTATGTATTATTTTGTTTTGCCTTAACCTGTTTTTGCAGCTTACATAATTTGCCGATGTAATGCACGATGCCATTTTCAAGTAACTTGTATGTGCAAGTGCATTCTGATCTGCCTGGAATGTTATAGTTTGCGGGGAAACAGTCGACCAACCCCAAACTGTTTTATTTTTGTCCATGAAATTATTTATCCAAATCATGTTGGTTTGTAGCCGGCATTTATTGCAAACCTCATTAACCCTAACTCCCTAGGCATTTTTATATGATGCAATAGAATAGAAGAAGAAATGATTACAGCATACTGTAAACATACAGTGATTGTTGCAAACGTTTTGTTCTCGTAAATTCTTTCTTTTCTTGTTTTAAAATGAACATTTTGTCAACCACTTAGATTTGGGGTTTGGTTGGCTGTTTCACCGATCACTCACTCAATTGCAGATTATACTAATCCTTGTCTCTGTTTCCCTCCCCTTTCTCCCCCCTTGGTTCCGGGTTCATGGACATTTTCACATCTGTATTTTTCTCTTTGCCTCCTGATTCCAATTCTCCCTGAACACATGAAATATTCCTGTTTGTTTATCCCTCCACCACGCTGACCTTTGGGTTTTTTTCACCACACTGACCGTCCTGTCTCACCTCCATTTTACCCCCTTGATCTGGAAATCTCCATTCGTGCTGCTCGTCTTCTACTTTTTCTTCGCGACTTGTTTGTTGGCTTCTTTCATTAATTTAATTCCTTGTCCACTCCCGCGTGCTTCTCTGTGTTGTCTTGTGCCCGTCTGACTTTCCAACCCTTACATGCTTAACTTCGATTTCCTCTTGAAACTCGAAACTCTTTTTCCTTATATTTATCTTGTTGTCACCTTTATTTTTCTGTGTGAAATTTCCTCAACCATCCTCACAAAATGTTTGTCATTTTCAACATCTACCCCTCCACCATTTCCCCCTTCTTATGTTCCTTAATTCATGGAATTCCATTCCCATTCTTGTGCTTTTAATCTCTGGAATTCCATTCTCATTCTTGTGCTTTTAATCTCTGAAATATCATCTTTTTTCTCTACTTGCAACCACCCTTTTACTCTCCCGTAAAACACACACCCTACACCCTTCCAATCCCCGCTCCTCTCCACCTTGCAATATCAATCCCCTGTCATTAAAACTCTTCCCTCTGCATCTCTTTTCCCCTGCTCTCTCTGCGGTTCCCCCTTATCACCTCCAAACACCCCTCCGACAACAGACAAGGAACAATGGCGACCTGGTTCTCCAGGAGAAATCTCACCGGGAAATCCTGGAAGAGATGAGGCGATCTCACAACCAGGAGATCAAGGCGCTGGAAGAAGAAAAAGAAACGGAGCTAGAGGAAGAGAGAAAAGCTACCTCAATCAGTAAGTCTTTGTCAATTATTTGCTTATCCTGCCCTAAGCAATGAAACCTCTCATTTCCAGGAGGGGGGGGGGGATTTTGTGGAGCTGCGCAGGATGTAGTCTTAGTCCAAGACTGGATTTGAATTTTTATTCCCCTATTTTGCAGTTAGTCCTGTGACAAATGCGGTTAAGTTGCTGCGGCAGTGGAGTTCTCCATCAACAAGATCAATCAAATCCAGACTTGGCAATATTGGCAGGCTACCCAGGAAATTCTGAGCATACCTCACACGCATGCATTAGCGTTGAATACAGCGCGCATGAGGTATGCTGGGAAATTTCCTAGGTAGCGCTGCCATCATTGCCAAGACTGAATTTGATTAATCTTGTTGATAGTGACTTCGCTTGTTACGGACTGGCTGTATGAGGGGAGTAAAAAACAAACCCAGTCTTGGACCAAGGCTACTAAGCACAGAAATTTGCTAAGCGCAGAAAGTATTTGCTTGGCAAAAACAGAGTACCAGCCAAAACATTATGCAAGGTATATTGATTGTCACCGGTTCTCAGCTGATATAAATTTTCCAAGCAAAACTTTCTTCTTAGGAGCTCTATAAAATTGGACCCTAGAGCTATAATTTAGTCAATCATATGTCGCCATAGGATGACTTTCATTGAATGCCTTCTGAAATGAAAATAGCAATACTTCAAAATAAAAATTGGGTCATACATGTATTTCTTTTTCGATTCAACTTGTATCAAAAGTCTTTTCAGTGTTTTTGAAACAGGTCTACTTTTAGATGTAGCTTTTTTTCTTCACTAGACTTGGTGTTCATTACAGCATGATTTCCATTTCCAAAAATCATTTCTTAAACCCTTGAATCTTCGCCCTTCAATAAACACTCCCAATAATGCTCACCGTTCAGCCATTGCGATGCTGAAGGACGCCCACCGTGAGGAGTTGGAGAGAGAGCGACAGATGCTGCGTCAGATCGTCCCAAAGGGGGGTACCCCACCCCTCCTGCCTCCCTCGAAGAAAGAGAAAAAGTTCGCCAAGCCATCCAAACGTGCCACCGGTTTGTTGACAGACACTCCCTGCTGTTCAAAATCCTTTGCCTTTATTTTGTTTTGTTCGCCTTTGCCAGCTTCAGCTGTTGTGAATGGTCATCCTTCTAGTCCAGCTGAGTAGTTTTATACACTGAGATGCTGCTCTCTGTGGTGCACGCGATGGGGTGCTGAGGAAACTAACATTTTTTTGCTGTGTGCGGTCGCACAGAAAAACAACATCTTACACTAAAATGAAAATTCAGAGAGAAAAAAGAAGAGATATCTAGTTGTTTCAAGTTTGCCAAGTTACTGATTACTTCTAAAAACACATTCTTAAAAGTGGTTTTTCTGGTTTGTGTATAGATTGATACAGCTTTGTGTGTTCTTTTTATTAATAAAAGCACCTTCTTGGCAGAACTTTACTCCTCTTCTTTGGTTACTGTTGTGATTAAATGTATTGTGAAAGTTGCTATTTTGTGTGCATTATATAGTGAAGACTTGTTGGCTGTGCAGGTTAGAGTACAAATCTACCTTTTCCCCCCTAGTAATTTAGAAGGGAAAATACTGTCTTTGTTAGTCGTTTTCAATAAAAAAATTATTTCCACACTCTTGCTTTCTCTTTGCTATTCCCTCTGGTTATGTTGGTTTTTGGTTGGTTTTCTTGTAACGTTCCGCCCGTGAATTAAAGGAAGAAGTTAGGTCTTCCTAACTTCCAAGATGTTTCTGATTGCATAGAAAATCGAACTTTCTTCTTGTAGTTTGTGATCTACTTGGACAAATCTGTGTAGTTTCTTGTGGCAGGTTCTGGGAAAGCACCAAGCATACTGTGCTACACAGTCAGTTGTCAACCTTTAGGAGTGACAACAGCGTTGCCACGTTATCATCACTTTCACTCTCGCTTGCTTTTACACCCTTAATTTTCCTGGTAGTTTTCTCTCTACTGTAGATACTCATTCTGAAGCAGTTTGAGTGAATATTGCCAACTTTCTTATCTTCCAAAGAAGGATTGCCATTTTTGTCCTGAGTCATTTTCTTCTATGGTGATCTGTAGTTATTGAACATTAACACTACACAGATGGGTCCTGAAGACGCAGGTGGACTTGGGTAGATTTTTGAAGGTGTGTCACATATCTCTCCCTGTTCTCAGTCTCTCTGCACCAAGTACTTGTTTGACATCTTCTTGGAGGCACACGCAGAACTGCATAAACAACCTTTGGTGGAGGATTGAGATTTTTTTGTAATTTTTAAATAACAAATGCCCCAGTGTATGAGGTTTTTGGTCCAGTATTTGACAACAATTCATCTGATTCAATATTGAATATGTTAGGCATGTCATTTAGCAATTTTGTTTGCCATTTTTTCCCACATCATAATACACTTAATGTACTAAATACGAAGTGAAACATTTTTTTTTGAGATTTTGAACTTTGACCGTTTGACATCTGACCTTTGACCTGATCGGTGACCTTTTGCTGGTGCTTGATTACTCCCCAGGCATAACGGCTCTGCACAAAGCCCACAAGCATGAGCTGGAACAGCAGCGGGCAGATATGCAACAGAATGTCTCCAATGATGTGGAAGTGGTCATGAAACGGCACAGGTGAGAGGACTGGCAACAAGTCGTTTGTTTATGTCCCTCCTATATAGTGGAATCCGGCGACCAGAATTAAAAGTTTTTACTACAGTGGTGTCAGGCTCACGCGCATACTGCATGCGTTCTTAAAGACGAGGTGCACGCGCATTTTGGTATTCCTATTGGTCGAAGGAGCCCGGAGTGCGTGTGTGATACCTGAGCGTGAATCGCGCGAGCCTTGCGCCGTTGGAGAAAATGGCTGCTGCCAGATTTGTCTATACATGTAGAAGAATTCAAATGTACTTCAGTGTACATCTGCCAACCATATACGTGTATGAGTGTAGGGTTCTCTCGCGACCCAGCCTACATTCAGGTACTGGACAGACTGCGTCGCCATTGTAGTAGGCAAAGATCGTATAGTGTAGCGTGTAGTAGGTAGTATGCAAGCCTTCAAAGCTGTGATGGATGGCAAAAACCAAGAAAAACGTGGAGCCAACACCCAGTGCTAGGTCAGCACGATTATGACAACTGTACACAGCACAGATAGTGACCATTTGGACGTTTGATAACGAATTCGCGGTTATTTAATGTAAAAAGAAGTCCTACTATCTATCTAGTTTACAATGCAACGCACGACGTGGTTGCTAACCAAATGCTTGCCTACTGCATAGCGGCCTATCACAGGGAAACCAGATGGTCACGTGGTACTTAAATGTCATAGGATCGAACCCTGTAGGTACACACTGATAAGTGATGCATACATTTTCCTTCATAAGTAAATCATTCACAGTTGCAGAAATACAGTTAAAGATTAAGATATATCGAATGAGAAATCAGTTTAAGGGAAGAAGTCATGTCTTGTAGACAGAAATGGAAAATTTGCCATTTTAGCTGAGAGAATTTTTTTGATAACTTTTTTAGAAACTTGTAGGATGATGGTTTTACAATGTTCTTTGTGCACAAACGTTGACTGGTTGAAAAAAAATAAATAAAAAACAGTTTTAAAGATAATAGTGGAAACAATGAAAATGTACATGGTTCCGTTACAATGTGTCTGTGGTTTGAATTTCTTCGAATTTTTGATTAACAGTGGTTTGTTGATTTGTTCCCAACAACGTGACTAACATTTGAATGTTTTCTGTTGGATGACTTTTTTCAACCTTTCGTTGGATTGTTTTCTTGCTCACAACTTTATTAGGTCGACTTGCACGATTGTGCTGTCAGGTCAGTTTGAAACGTTGAAAAGAAGTTTGAAAGTCTGACGAGTTCAAATGTTGCACGATTTGTAAAATAGTAATGCACTATATATTTTTTTCCTTTTTCATTCTTGAAAATGTGAACCAAAGAATGAAGTGAACTTTAACTGTGCATGACAAAGTACTTCACCAAATATGGTCATCTCTTTTGTGTACTTGCTACTTTTTGTAATTTGTATCATCACAATATTTGTTTATATTGTCGTGTCATATGTGCAAATCTAAGATGCCGTCAATGATTCTATTTTTTTAGTGTGATGCTTTGAATCTTTCTTATGTCTGTCAATTTAGTGTGGACTACTGTCATTCGCAAACGAGACATATAGGTTGTTGAAATTTGCCCAGCACTATTGTCGGTCTGAAAAGATGTGATGTCAAGTTTCTTTTGTGCAAAAAAGATTAATTCAGGAATCTTTGTTAAAAAATGGTCAGTCCACATTTCATTATTAAATTGTTTCTCTTTTTCAAGATCATTTGAATGTTTAAATGTTTAAAATTTCACAGCCTTACTCAATGCCGGTGTTGTATTTGTCCTCAATAGCCCTCACAAGTCCATCGCAAGTCAATCATAATTCATCCAGTCTCAAGTCAAGTCCCAAGCTGTTCCAGTGAACTGTGACAAAAGTGTTCCTTTGTCATTGTTCATCCCCTGTAGCTTGTGACTGGATTTGTGACTGGACTTGTCATGTGACTAGAGTTGTTACGGACTTGTGATGGATTCGATCTCAACACTGCACAATGCATGATTTGTCATGGGCATTCTTACGGGTGGATGAACTCTTACATTAAGAAGGTGACTTTATGTCCCTCGTTCCAAATCAGGGAGGTAATTACCAAGATGGACCAAGAGTGGAAGATCATCTCGGACAAGTTCACCCACGTCTGCGCCAACAACGCCACCCTGAAGAAGCAGGTGGAGACCCTGGAGAAGGGCCTGGCTGAGACGCGGCGGGAGATGGAATCCTGGAAGGCACAGGTCCGGCTACTGGTCGGACAGAAGGCAGAGGACATGGCGGCACTCAAGGAGCAGAGAGGGGGCGGGGCTGGCAATGATGGGGAGGAGGAGGAAGGCGGGCAGGATGACTGGGGTGTGGATGGCAATGACAATGAGAAGAATCCCTTGCAGGTTGGTGTGATAATAATAACAGTAATGCGTATATATAAAGCGCACGTATCCACCAGTTTTGGTGCTCAAAATGCTACATTATCATTACCCAGCTCATTGGGCCAATGAAACATTCCAAAGACAATCTCAGCTCCCTGGGGAGTATACAGCTCGATGCTGCCATTTCAGCACAAAGCAGCTAAAACCATCTCTGCCCTTGCAGTTACCCATTTTCTCCTGGATGGGGAGAGGCAATGAGTAACAAAGTGCCTTGGCCAAGGGCTTGTTGCTTGGGAGTGGTAGGGAGGGTGGGGGAGTGGTAGGGAGGGTGGGGGATTGGAGGGATCTGGTCAATTTTAGGGGATTGCCCTGTCTGCAGTCCAGATAGCATTATCCATAGAGCTGCTAAGAACACGGATGTGCTAAAGTGCAGAAGAACATGATTTGTTAACTGACCAAAAAGGTCATATAATGTAACTTGCTTTCACCTGTTCTCTGCTGGCATGTACTTTGCATGTTAAGCAGTTGTTATTATTATTGGGTATTTTAAATTTTTTTGGTGGGGGAGGGGTAAGTTTGTGTTTTGGAGTCAATCAAATCGGGACTAATCAAACGAAAGCACGATGATAAAGCAAAACAGCAAAGTTTTAGTCTTTAAATCAAATGTGAGACAAAGGTGGGTTGATTTTTAAAGCTTTGTTGAAAAACCAATATTCTTTTTTAAAAATAGAAAATGTGAAGTAATATTAAGCTTTATGTTTTTGATGCAGCTTCTTTAGATGTTGGAATATCCACCTCTTTTCTTATTTTTGAACTCTTGTAGGTGTTGTTGAGATTTCGCGAGGCTGAGTTACAGTGCATCAATAACGAGATAAACCAACTCACAGCAGCTCTAGAAGAGGCTGAAAAGGTAATGAGAAACCAATCTCTCCAGATGTTCTTAAGGTAGATTGATCCACTAGGCCCTGCTCACTGTGCTCAGTTGCGACAACAAGTCCACCTTTTTAATGCCACAGTGCAGGTTCCTGCCCACTGCATGATTAGTCAGTCGGAAAGCTGTTTTAAGTCCGATGGAAATTGTTGCAGCTGTGACCTTGGTTTATGTGTACACCTCATTAGAGCAGTGGCGTTATTAGGGGGAGGGGGGTGTTTGGGGTTGGTCCCCCCAGCAGATGTCCATGCCACCGCAACCCCTCCCCCTGTTGAATTGAGCAAAAAAAATGTATTACTTGCCTTCAGTCCCCCCCCCCACCCCTTGAAAAAGTTATGCACCCCAAGTGCCCCCTCAGAAGTTTGACCCTAGTTTATGTCACTGCATTAGAGCCACTTGGTTACAACACACAGCATGTACGCACCCAGCCTTACACACATATACTTATGGGGAAGACCTTTGTTTCCCTTCACTTGTTTTCCTTTGTTCCTATTGAAATCTCAAACTCCATAGCGTTCCCTTATGGGGAAGATAGATTTCTAAAGACTTCCTTATGGGGTCTATTCTATTGTGTTTTCTACCCAATTGTGTTTTCTACCCAATAAGTAACCATGAACATTGAAGAAGTGCTGTTGCGGGGAGTCCAATGCAAAATATGGACCTGTTATGAATCAGCGTCCCCAAACGAAGGTGTTTAAACCCCTTTTAAAAATAAAAGTCATATAGGTTTTCTTAGTCTTGACACACTGTTATGGGTGTTGTAGTGAGTTCATAACAAGTCTTCACCAGTTCATCACAAGTTATCAAGGCCCTAAGCCAAATTACAAGCTATTCAAATGAACCGTGGCAAAGACATGAGTTTGTTATTGTTCATCCCCTGTTACTTGAACTTGAGATGGAATCATAAAGGACTTGATTACAACGCTGACTATTATTGCCCCTCCCTCCCCCACAGCAACGGACCAAAGCGATAGAGCAGAATGTCTTCCTGGAGGGCCAGCACCAGTCCCAGGAGGAGCACATCAAGCAGCTGATGCTGGCCCTTGAGGAGTTACAGCACCAGGTGGAGATTGTCCGGACCAGCGGGGAGGGCCAGGCAGCCCAGGACCAGATACAGGAGATGTCTGGGGCAGAGGGCAGCAGCAGCCAGCACAACCCTCCACAAGGCAGCGGAGATGCAAAGCAAGACGTCAAGCTCAGATCATGGCTGCCTTTCCTTAAGAGAGGTAAGAATAGTGAGAAGTAAAGTCCGTTCCGAGCCAAATGGCTCATCAAGCTGGAATTTACCTCCGATTTCCATGACATGAGAAGACTGAGAATATTTCTACCCCCCTTCCCACACCCCCACCCCAAATGTTCTAAACACGCGCTTGTTGCTCGAAATTTCTTTGAAATACGGTGCAGCCGATGGCGCTTTCAGGAAATGAAAATTTGACTCCCAATCTGTAGGAAGTGACGTCATTTGAGTGACACCTATTTGAACAAAAATCACTGTTGTGTGGCATATTATGAGACGCTAAGAGGTGCTATGTTTGTTTATTTTTTCAATCTAGAACGAAGTGACTCAGCAGGGAAAGGATCAAGGAGACGGACGGGTTCCGATGGGACCCAGACAGCTGCCAAACTCAAGGTGAGCAATTTTGCTTGTCGTGGGGGGAGGAGAGACGGGTTTAACAAAAACAATTATGCCTGTTTAAATGCATTTCTGTACTGAGATTGCGGTTTTACACAGTTGAAGCCATCACAAGCCTGTCACAATTCATCCAGTCTCAAGTCAAGTCACAAGCTATTCAAAGTCACTCTGACAAAGGCGTTCCATTGTTGTTATTAATTTCCTCTTTCTTGATGGGGTCGACTGCACCAGTGATTTGTTCTACAAAGGGAATTTCATGCACAAGTGGACATGGGTCATTCCGTTTCTGACCTCATTATTATTCGTAATTCAAAAACAAAAAGAAGTTTTTCCAAATATGAAAGTGGAAATGTTTTGAAAATGTCTTTTGTTTATGAATTACGAATAATAATCAGGTCGGTAACAGAATGACACGTGGTCACTTTTGCATGGAATTGCCCACAGTGCAGGGTACTGGTTACACATTTGACATGCCAATGCAAGTAATTTCTATACATACTGCACTAACAATCAGGAGATTGTTAAAAGAAGATTTACAAGTTAGATTTTCCAATCATGACAGAGTATATATTTATATAACAATGAATGTCTTCCCATGAGTATTCCAGTGAAACGTAAGCAACATCCTCCTCAAAGGTGGCCATATACATTAGGTCAGTCGTGCAGTCAGACATTGCATTTGGGATGTCCTAATCTGCACACTTTTGTTCGGGACTGAACTATTTAACTATGGAACTTATCGCCTTAACTAGACGAAATTAAAAACAAAGTGGCTCACTATATACAAAGTATTCATAAACACCAGTTTACCAATTCCTGTTGGTTGAGACCCCGTCACGTGGGTGGTTTTATACGGCCGGTAAAACACCGCTGCGTCCTTCGCTACATCACGCAGTATGCACTGTGTGCTCCAATTTCCATATAAGGAGATTTATAGCACTAGGCAAGTGAGGCACTTACCATAGACCTAGACACTTACCATGGCCAGAGAGGTGTTTCACAAAACATGAAGAAATACTGTTGCACAAAATCAGAAATTTTAGAGTTTTTGTCTTGTTTTGACTTTTTGACGGAAAGGTATTTATGAATGGGAATAAAAATGTGCTTGGCTGGTTTTAAACAAGTACATTTAAAACCGGCTGGGAGCCTAGTCACAGTAATGACCCTCACCGTCTGCTCGGGTTATTATCCGTAACCAGGCCCCTAGCCGGTTTTGAACGTACTTGTTTAAAACCAGCCAAGCCATGTGTATTCCCTCATTAAGCCACAGTGTCCATTCTGTTGTAATGTAATATCAACATGTTAAATGTAAGATTTGATTTGGTGTGTCTTGTTACATGCAGAAGGGTGCTTCCACGACTGAATGAACTCTGGAAATCTCAGACAACTCTCACCGATCGATCTGCCAAGTGGAAGTCCGACCGATGGTGCACGCACGAACCTAATTGAACAGAAATGTCCGCACAGGCAATTGCTGATGGATCTCCACACGCCTCCGACCTCAAAAACACCTGAGAAGAGAATGATTATTGCCTAGTGGTTGGGGTTTGTGACTCATGATCAGAGGGTCAGTGGTTCGAATCCAGCTGCTGATCATATGTTGCATCCTTGACAAGCCACTTCACCCCCACTTATCTCTCTTCACCCAGGAGTATGAATCGCAAAAATATTCTCAGTCGTTTCATGCCATGGATTTTCAACCGCAAGACCTTTCTGTTTTGGAGCCTCACTGAACCCTCCAGTATCCACCACCTTGACCACTAAGCAGGCACCCCATAGCACCTTCTTTTACCTTTTATTAAGGGACATTCAAGATAATGGACACCATTTGCAAAAATTGTAGGCTTCTGTTAAAAGCGCGATGCGAGAAAATAATGGTAATTCCTCTTTTCTTGAAAAATGACAGCATACCAGGTGCAATGATTTCACAGGATGCTCGATCCCATTATTTATCTACAATCAAGTAGGATGTTTCAAGATATTTTGACAGTTTCTGTTTGGAATGTTTGCAAATGGTGTGCATTGACCTTAAGCCCCTACACATGACTGGGTTCTACTTTCCGAAATTCTGCTCTGTAACTCCAGCTACTTAGATTTTTAACTTTTTAAGGACAATAAATTTAATTTGAGTACAGCAGCAGCCGATTTCACGAAATCTAACGTAGTGGCGCAGCTCCGCTTGCGCCACAATTATTGCGTGAAAGTTAAGTTGTTTTTGTGAAATCGATCGTAAGTTTATCGCGCAGCTGCGCAACAGATTTGCTGCACATGGCGCAAGTTACGCACTTTTTCATGAAATCAGCTGCAGATGAATGGCTGCATGAAGCACTGCGTATCTTCCTGAAGCGTTTGAGGAATTTCTTTGACGTTTGAAAATCATGGCCACGAATTACCGGCATCGAATTATGAATTGTTGATAATTAATTTTTACATGTATTTAAAAAAAAAAGCAATTCACTCTGCCTAGAAGTAGTTTCTACCTCAAATTCAAATGCCAGACAAATATACACAACGAGTGCCTTGATTTTAAGTTAATTTAATGCAAGAAAGTACATTGAAAATACATACAATATTTTGTCAAGGGATGTTGCAGTGTCATGCTGTAACACTGCATCCAAAACTGTTATACAATGTATACATTTTACTCTTTTTTTCTGAGATAAAGTTTTTCAGTTTTAGGACTATGTAACCCTTGCAGTGCCCAGTGCTAATAATGGGACCAAAATGCCATCTTTTGACCATGATAATCATGTGACCTTGCACTTTACTGAATAACCCATGAGCTTTTGTATTATATTGTATTACACTGTATTACACTGTATTACATTGTATTACATTGTATTACATTGTATTACATCGTATTACATTGTATTACATCGTATTTATATTGTATTCAATGTATGACATTGTATATGTTCCCTGATGAATCTATGAAACCATAGAGTGCTGGGGCAATTTGGGATGGTATATGGAGTTATGGGTAAGGCGGTTTGGGGCCGTACAGGGACAAATGGGTTTATGTGTTTTTTTGCCCATAATTGAACTTACTTGGTTAAGATTTCATAAGTTACATACGTGTGGCAATCATTTGCAGTTGTGTGCTCACTGGGACGAAGTCTTTAATTTTTAATCGCAGTTGTCAGAGAATACATGTATCCTCAATGTACCGGTTTTTGAGGGTGTAAGGATTTATTTCAAGCAAGAGAAAAACACTGACATATTTTTTGGGCTGGCGGTGGAACACATTGCACACGCAACAGATCAGCTGGTTGTGTGGTACGAATTTGTGCATGTGCATCGCTACAAGGTCAAACCTCGAAAACTGGATGCCTCGAAAACAGGTACAGGGACGATATATCTTTCTTTGGAAGGGGGTGGGGCTCAGAACTTACTAACAAAAATGTTTGTGTCTCATTCTAAAGGTCATTTTTGAAGCCTTGGCTTTAGCTTCAGATTTTGACTTTGTGATTTCAAGCCCTGGTGGTCTGTTTTGCTTGGTCTTGTTTGATATGACAAGACAAGAAATACTGGCCCAGGAATCGACAAGGAGCTGAAACTGGAATCAGGTTTTCAGAAATGGGCCCTTCTCATGTCTGGTTCCAAGAATGCAACATAGTGTCCATTGTCCAACTCCTGTTTTGCCGTCAGTCATCGGTCAATGGAGAATGAGTCTTATACTGTACTCAGCCATTCTGCAATAAGAACAAACATGGCTCAAATATCATGCAAGGTTATTCATAACGCAACGTAGTGTAAGATATATCGTTGGATGGGGTTGCCCACACACCTCATGGTGCTGCCTGCATTTCTCCAAGCATCTTATATTTTTGTACAATATATTATGTAGCGTCTGTTCTTCTCTATGCATTTAGTCTTTTAAACAACGAGGCCCATTAGATCAAGTTTAGCCCAAAATGGCACAAGAGTTTTTGTTTGATTCGTAGACAAATCAGGTATAAAACCAATCCATTAACTTTTACCAACAAAAGTGCTAGAGCTTATATGTGTTTAACTAGTGCTTAAGTTAGGAATTTTTCATTTTTGGATTCACTTGTAGGCAGCTGTTTTGTTTTTGTGGGTTTTTTTTCCATTTTGATATGCACTTTATTTCAGTTTCTAGTTGACAGTTCAAACAGTTTTTTGGTTTTGAGGGCTGAACAAAAGCTCTGCATGGGGTTATAATTAATTATGCGTACAGAAATACACATAAAGAACGTGCCTTAAACAAGTTTTTGTGCTATTTTAATACTTATTTCAAAAAGGCTTCCATATTTGATTTACTTTTTTTTTTTTTACTTATTAAAGGTAATATTGTATTCAAGATTTGTGGTCATGTACATGTACAATGTGCTATTGTGAATTTAGATAGGTACAAAAAGATTGGCGGGGATAGGGGGTTAAAAAAAAATGGAAAATACTTAGGTTTTCACAGTGTAGCCTTGCAAACTTAGTCCCAGGCATTGTTTTGCACACAGTAACATGGAACATATAATACTGTGGTAGGTGTTTTGACTCGTACAGATGTATGGTCTGTGATGTATTCACATTATCACACTCTATCAATTCAATGTTTCATTACTACAAAAGTGGTGTTTGAATTCAGTTTTGCACACAAATCCACTGCATCTTTGTATGCAAATCAAGTGAAATTTCAAAAGCTTGAAAATGCAGTTACCTTTCCCGTGACCTTTTGAAAATTCTGAAATGACTACCAATATTTTGTTTTTTAGTGATTTAATGCTGAACTTTCAGAATCCTATGAAATTCAGTGCCATTTCTTATGATGATTTAAGAACTGACTTTTGCAAAAACCTTGAAAAGAGCATATTTTATACTTAAAGTGACTCCACTCCGATTTGACCAATTTTACCTTGTCACGTTTTGACTGAAATTCTGTCAGTGTTGAAATACATGTTGTCGCCACATTTTTGGGGGGAAAACCCTGTACTTGATTTTCAGCCTTATTTAAGAGACCGCCAATTTGTGGTGATGTTTTGGTGTGGGCAAGCATACTGTTATTTGTGCATTGTTGTCGTATTGGTTGTTTTGAGATTTCCATTGTCACTTAGTTCAACAGGAAGATAAACCTTAATTTATACGTATATACTCAAAGCTGTTTAAGTATGTTTTCAAATAGCTTTAAAGGGTAGAGATTCGTCAACGATACGTTGAAATTCTTGAATGTATTTCAGGAGAGATTAAGTTTTGTATAGCGTAGTTCGTGTTCATATTTAACTGGCTAAAACACTAATTGTTTATACACACGCATGTGGGCATTGTTCCATTAGATTAAAGTTTTTGTTTTTACTAGTTAACTTATTAATTAATGAGGGAAGGACCTGGATTAAATTAAAAATCCGGTTTCCTTTCCGTAATTACTCACATTTGATATACAGATAACAGATTGTCACACACTAATATTCATATTTGTCGTGTATTTATGCTGAAAGTTACAGAGAAAATTGGTAAATTACTACCTATAATTTCATAATTACTTGTAAACAATTGTATCATTAAAATAAATAATTAAAACAAATGGAAAGAAAACATTCAGACTCTTTGGTGGAAAAGTTTTTCTGCAGGTATTTGTATGTTGCAATTCAAATACGAAATAACGAATAAACGTCCGCCCACACATTCCCAGTGGCCCCCACCCCCCAGGTGCTCCCCACAAAAAAAACCCTGAAGTGTCCCGCTTGCCAAGGAAGCGTTTTTGTAAAGTATCTGTTTGGTTAATGAAACAGAAGAGCAGTGAAGTTTGCCCCCCCCCCCTACTGTTCACTGCCCAAGACCAAATTTTTCCTCCACGATATTAATCAAAATATTACGCAAGACCAAAACGTGCAGGAACAATAAGGCCCCCCCCCCCAAAAAAAGTCTCCGGTTTCTGGTATGGGCGCGCGTCGCCGTAGCCATGCGCGTCGGCAAAATGAAAAAAAAGGTTTTTGTTCAATGAAAGATGATGTCTCAAAATCGCCAAATTCACTGGTTTGACTGGAATCAATTTTAACGTGTTTTTAGATGGGGTTATGATCGAGAATAAGCTTTATGTGGCTTCTCTGGACTCCCATGTATTTGCACTAAGTCTAGTCGGGCACCATTTGCAGGATGATCAGCCGACATTGAGGCAAAAAAATCAGGTAAAAAAAAAAGGCCGCGTCGCCGCACCACTTTTTGGGCAAGCTCCATACCAGAAACCGGAGACTTCTTTTTTTTGGCCTAAGTAATTCAAGACCACATAATATACGGCCACAATTTTCATTCAAGACCAAAATTGTATTCAACACGTTTCAAGACCGAAATTCACGCAAGACCAAAATGAAAATTATTTAATTCACGACCAAACAACGAAATGTTGCTCTTGCATGAATTTTTTTTTTAAAGAAAATTTAACAAGCGAATATTTTGGTCTTGCATGAAATTGGTGTCGAACGCATTTTCGGTCTTCTAATGTATTTTTTTTGTTCTTGCACAAAATGTATGTCTTGCGTTTTATTTTGATAGTAATCCTTACTTTTAGGACCCCGTTCCTATATAAGGTTAAAAGACTCACCAAAACAGCTGACTAAATGACACTTAAAAGTGACATTCTGATGTTTTTTGGCACATTTGAACAGTTGGCAATGACACCCTCTTGAATATCAGCAGGTTAAATGTTGTAAAAAGAGGGCAGGCTTTGATTTATGAGGGGTTAAAGACGACCATGACAAACAGAAAATATATTTAAAAAGCAAAATAAGGTAGAGAAAGTACATTTTCTTTGAAAGTGCTTTGAAAATGACAACTAACATGAGTTTATCTAAAGAAAAAAGACTGCTTTAGCCTGCAAAAGTCACTTTCAATCAATCAATTCGACATTTATTTTCACATTGACATCCTCGGTAACAATTCAGACAGAAAACTTTGGTACTGGCCAGTCATCTGCAAAAGTCAGTTTTGAACAGAACTCGTAAAAATAGAGGTGTCCTAAAGATAAGGATTACTATTTTTATCTTATCTTGGACGGGAAAAAAGGGTCTTTTAATACCAGGGTAAACGTGGTCTTTGGGCCATCCGTGAATTTGCATAGCGCCCTCTTCTGGTACGGTAGCCACTTGCTTGCGGTCGTGAATTTACGTGAAATCGTTTTCGCGTTAAGTTGCAGACGAAAAAACTGCAAAAACATTCGGTCGGTCTGTCTGGTCTATCAACAAGCGCGCCGTATACATGTACTTTGCCTCTGGATCATGTCTCTTTAGAGAATTGTTTTCATGTGAGTCTGTCAGGCCAGCCTTACGCCCATTACATGGAATATTTTGGGGATATATGTGATGACAAAACGGGGACTTTGGAATAATAATCCTGACAAGTATGCTCGTTGCGACTCGAAGAAATGATGGATTTAGACCAAAGTGCCGCACCGAAGCAACTGGTATTCGCCAAGGTAGGTTTATCATGATGGAAACACATTTCACTCTGTTGCGGCGGTCGTGGGCGCAACATCTAGCCTAATCATCTCATAATCATCAAAAGCGCTCTGGTTGGAGTGCAGTTATGTAGATTTGCAATTGTGTTTTTGCAATGCCGTAATGCATTTAAACGATAGCCACTACGTTTTTTTGTAGCCTAGTTTGAGTTACTTGGACCCTTTTTTTTTAACATTCAGACATGATCTGAATGTTAAAAAAGGCGATTTGTAGCGCCAGACCATGTCCGAATGTTTAAAAAAGGCAATTTGTAGGGTTGAAGTTACTCGGACTAGGCCTACCTTAGACCCGTGAACGTGGCGGCGTATACAACGCCACGCGCTTCCCTCGGCATAAATACAAGCGAAATCATTATATCTTTTGATCTGCTACATATAACCATGTATAATTTTGCCAATAGGTAAATCACTTACTTGTTAGGCTTCCTGTGAATTTACGCGAGTGTTGGATCTGTCATTGTCAAGATATTTGAAGTAAAATACGGCACAACTTTGTCACAACGAATGTTTTCAAAATCATAAAATGATCAGAAAATCAAAGACAGGCATGATACTCTGGTATCTCGAGTTCCGCATGCGCAAGTCAGTGGGTACCCGACTAACACTAACAGTCTTACATGGCAGGATGACCGTAATACCATGTAAACTTCTGCTAAATCCACTTCGAAAGTCTGCCAATCACCCAGTATATTGCTGTTCCATTGTGTAAGGGTTTGTTTCGGGGATCTTTAAAAAAAACCGAAGGTTTTTCAAACCAAATGTGCCCATATTTCTCTAATCTTTTTCATTGTCCTTCATCTACACGTACATAATTCTGCCGAAAAAAAAATTCTGCTGGATTTTCTGTACAACTCATTTTTGTATGCAAATATTCTGTCAAATGTTGCCGAAATTCGGCTAGAACGGTCACTTGATCACAGTAACAGTGGATCACAATAGAGTGTTTTTACTATAGATTGAAGCGTGGCTATGTATAGCCACGTTCACGGGTCTAGGCCTACCTAGGCCCTAGTACTTTGGTGATTGTGTAGACCTTTACAGGCCCCGTTTCTGTAAGATCTCTTAAGCCGACACATTTGTTACTGTTTAAAAGGCTAATCGTTCATAAGCCATTTTGTATTTAAACTTAAAGTAGGCCTATTGTGAAACGGTCCTGCTTTTTTCCGCTCTTGTTCCGGTACTTCTCGATCTGTGCATGGGCATAATTTAAACAAGTACACATTATGAGATATTAAATTACCCCATCGAACCAAAGCAAATGTGTGGCTCGATGGTTTAACATGTTTAAAGGGAGGACTTCCTTATAAATCCAACCTCCAGTTACCCAGGTTCCCCAAGGTTTTCCAGTGTCTAAGCTTTTTAAATGGGCTGAGCTACAATCATGAATATTGGCTTAATGCAGAGAGGTCACTGAGCCAAGCCCACAGACTCATTAAGAATTAGTCAATGTCACCAAAGGATTAACAGCCCAGCGGCCAACAGGATGAACAATAGCTGGCTTAACCTTTAAATTAATTTTACAATAATACCGGTGTATGTTTGTTGTTTTTGTCAGCAAAAATCAAGTTTTCTTAGCCTAAACATATTCCCTCAGGGACCAAATCATGGTCCTGCGATTAAATGCAATGCATTGTGGGAATCAAACTTTGCTGCCCGCGACACAAAGAGCCATTTTCTAATTGACACCGTTTTTTGCTTGTTTCTTTATTTTCAGGAAGCTACAATCAAAAATATTGTTTGAAATTAGTTAGTGGAGTGGATCTGTCCTGAAGGCCTACCATTTTGTACATGTATATGGGCAATTCTCCATGGGAGAGCAAAAAATGTCAAAAATAAATATTTACATATTAAACCTTTTTTGTACTTTTTTCAGACCTCAATTAAATGGGGAATTCAGTTCAAAAAACGAAATTGAAAAAAAAATACATATTTCTGGTAAAAACAGTGATTTTTGCAATTCATGATTAAAAACGTTCAGATTTGGTAAAAAAATAAAATTTTGTGTATGTATTACTTTTTGAATTATAGGAAAAAGATTTGATTTATTTTATGATGTTACAAGTTACTAATATTACTCAGTCAGGGTCATTAAAAAAAATCTAAAAATCTAAATATATATATATATATAGTGTAGGCCTTCATTTAAAAATGTCAAAATTAGCACGTAATTCCGTTACCGAAAAAATGGCAAAAGTTACTTATTTCACAAATTTTCTTGTTTTTTCCCTTCAAATCATGTATGTTGAGAAAAGACCCTACTATAAACATAAATGAAAAATAAAAACTTTAAAATAGTAATTTCTTGGCATTTTTCCAAGTGGTAACGGAATTACGAAACGGTAACGGAATTACGGTAACGGAATTACGCATGCACAAAGTATGCACACTTCCTCCAGATTATGTACATGACATATTAAATAGGAGATTTGCATGTAACCTTGGACAATAACTTTAAATACTAAATTACTTGTTAAATCATTTCCCTCTTTAATTTGCTATTATACAATTAAAAATAATCAGGTGTTTCATTGATATTTTTTACTTTTACATTTTGTTTTTTTACTATTTAAATAATGCTAATAGTTGTTTGGATGCTTAAAGGGAATATACAACATTTGTAAACATCAGAAAATAAAACTACCAAGTTTTTACGAAATACCTTACTAGGATGTTGGTAAATGACAGTCTAAAGCATCCTGTAAAATTATGGCACCTGGTGTGAAGTAATTTTCAAGAAAATTATATTTTTGTATACATTTCCAACGGTGGTCGGCCGACCACCGTTGGAAAAACCTAACTATTTTTCAACTACTGCTCCAACTTTACACTCTTTCCAGTCCAAATTTTGTTTGCTATTTGTTACATGTTCATGAACGGGTGCAGGCCAGCTAGTCTGGTTCCCTTACCCTCCACTTTTCCGGCATCTATAAATTGATCCATTTTACCTTTAGTGGAGTCAAGGAACCAGACTACTTGAACAGTTTTGTTTTTCTTGGTTTTCCAGCATTTTCGAACGCAAAACTTCAAACATGTCAGTGTAACAATATTTGATCTATTATACTAACCCCTAGATAGTTCATTTCTGAAAATTACAGCAAAAGCCAATGATGTACATTCCCTTTAAATATGTGTTGCCAAAGCCGGTGTCTGGTACCCACAGAAAATATTTTCCACAACAAGTATATGAAAGTTGAGTACCAGACTGTACTTGTACTTCTACTTGGCATACATGTAACTTAACATCTTCCCTTGCTCAGAGATGCCAACCAGTGCAGTTTTATTATGCCCCGCGGCGAAGCCGAAGGGGCATACTGTTTCCGCCTTGTCCTTCCGTGGGTGGGTGGGTGGGTGGGTGGGTATGTGGGTGTGTGGGTGGGTGGGTGACCACAAATTCGCTGCCTTGTGGAGACTCACACACAATAGTGAACAAAACATTGTAAAGGTCTCCACAGGGCAATTTCTATAGATGAATAGGTCTCCACAAGGTTTTCACGAAATAGATATATGGGTTTTACTCAAAAACTAGGAATTTCCAAGGTGTGTTTATTTGTCGCAAATGGAAGAGTTTTAGAAAAGGGATATTAATTCCAAATTTCAGCCCAGGAAACTTATTCTGGTTAAAATAAGAGCATTTTGAAAATTCACTTTCAAAATTGAACACTTTACTACACGGGAACAAAGAAATGTCTCCACAAGGATACAAATTTTGGAATGTGTGAGTGGGTGGGTGGGTGTGTGGGTGTGTGTGTGTGTGTGTGTGTGTCCGGACAAATCTTGTCAGCGCGATAACTTGAGAAATACTTAACATATGAACTTCAAATTTGGTTTGTGGATTGTCCTTGGTAATTCTAAGAAGGCTTTTGCATTTGGGGCCGAAAGGTCAAGGGTCAAGGTCACAGTGGCTGAAACAATAGAAATTTTGTCAGCATGATAACTTGAGAAATACTTTACATATGAACTTCAAATTTGGTTTGTGGATTGTCCTTGGCAATCCTAAGAAGCCTTTTGCATTCGGGGCCCAAAGGTCAAGGGTCAAGGTCACAGTGACTAAAACAAAAGAAATTTTGTCAGCGCGATAACTTGAGAAATACTTTACATATGAACTTCAAATTTGGTTTGTGGATTGTCCTTGGCAATCCTAAGAAGCCTTTTGCATTTGGGGCCAAAAGGTCAAGGGTCAAGGTCACAGTGGCAAAAACAAAAGAAATTTTGTCAGCGTGATAACTTGAGATACACTTTACATATGAACTTCAAATTTGGTTTGTGGATTGTCCTTGGCAATCCTAAGAAGCCTATTGCATTTGGGGCCAAAAGGTCAAGGGTCAAGGTCACAGTGGCTAAAACAAAAGAAATTTTGTCAGCGCAATAACTTGAGAAATACTTTACAAGTGAACTTCAAATTTGGTTTGTGGATCGTTCTTGGTAATCCAAATAGGCCTATCACATAAGTGGGTCGAAAGGTCAAGGGTCAAGGTCACAGTGGCTAAAACAATAGAAATCTTGTATTTATTCTGAGATCATAGGGATTAGGGATTAATTCATTTAAAACCTACAGAAGACACTAATGCTGTCAATGAATGTTCCATGTGACCAAGGTACATGTAAGTTGATGTTAAAAGAGTATGTGTTATGTCATGGAAACAGTCACGGTTGCGGGGCATTTGTGTTTGTAAACACACCTTACTTGTTGTATTTTCCACAATAAACTAGTGAAATACGATAATACAATTGTTCATAGTAAAATTCAATTTTCGGTAAAAAAATATATACATTGCTAACAGGCAATGCAGCCATCACCAGACTGCTTTCATTTGACCTTGACCTTGACCTTTGACCTAAAAAATGAAGCCCAGACATGTTTAGGCCTACATTTATATTTTGATCTGCTAATTTTCACTTAGCTTTCCCCTTGTGGCATTTTATAAACTTCTAAAATTTGTATTGTGATGAGTTTATGTTGAATTCAATGTTAAAGCTATAGTCCATCATTTGTAATTTGTGCATTTTGTTCGTTTGAAGCAACAAAAGAGTTCAAAATCTAATGAAGGATACTGAGCAACTAACCTGATGAAGTTTCAGCTAAGCTTCAGCTGTACATTCCGAGAAAAACAGCATTCTAAGATCTCAATTTTAAATCGAAAGTTACTGAATCATGTTTTGAATTGTTTTGAATTGCAGCTATACGCGACGTCGCGCACTGATCCGACGAATTGTAACAACCGCGCGCGCGTGTGCGTCGTTCCAATACTTGTGCGCGCTGCGTTGAATAACAAAACGAACTACTAATTTAAATTTTCCTACGGTGCTTCTTAAGAATCACCGTTGGAAATGCCTTCTTTCGTTGATTACTTCAAAATGACAGCTTCCCGGAAAGAAAAAATTCACAGGGAGTTTAGTTTCCTTACTATCTTTCATCCAAGTTTGTTTTTCAACAATAATTACGACAGTTACTTTTCGGATGGCTGCAAATGATGGACTATAGCTTTAATGTATTGCATTAACCTATTACATGTAAACCTATGGCGTAATTCCGTTACCGCCCAGGCGTAATTCCGTTACCGTGATTAAAATGCAAATTATGCAAAGAGTGATTATTTTTTCAACTTTGTTCTGCATTGTAGTTAACAACAACCCTGAACTCTACAAATGACAGGTAGTGTCCATTTCTAAAATTTCAAAACTTCAGAGAGTTTTATTAATTTATGCGAGAACTCAAATATGCTTGTCCTCTGTCCGTAATTCCGTTACCGATATTAAGCTCCGCCCCTTAAAGGGTAATCTTGTGGGATTTTTTTTTTTTTTAGCGGTCAATCAATTCTATTGGGTCTTGGCTCCCTTTCCATGTTTAGATTAGTTGCCTAGCATAGAACATATTTTCTTGGGAAAGAATAATCCTTGACAAAGTGACAAAATTCCGTAATTCCGTTACCAAAGAATTGCCCATATATATATGTACAGCATCAGGAAACAATACTGATGAAATTTCCGCATTGATCCAGACATTTTTTCACGTTCCAATTCTCCTCTTATTTCCGGAGTTGACAGGCCTAGGTGTGAATGACAATTCGTGGATAGCCTCTTTACATAGTACTTAACATACATGTACTCTCATAAATATTGTGGAAGTAAAAGTGACAGATCGAGAGTCTCTGCTTTTCCGGCACAAGTTTACGGGTGTACCCATAACCAAGTGTTATGCATACATGTGTGTATAAAAAATAGCCAATAGATATAAAAGAGTCAATGCCGTTGTATAATCTAAATCGTTTGTCCTCCTGATGTTTGAAATTTGTTTTTGATGTCATTGTTTTCCTAACTTTTCACTAGGGAAGCAACATTGTACGTTACAGAAACAGGTTGATGTACATGTATGGTCGGAAGACAGTGTGATAGTTACCAGGGTGAAATGGCCCTGGGGCTGTTAGCAAACACTGATCATAGTGATAATCCAGTTATCTTATAAAGATAGTCATGATACCCAAAGGGACAGAGGGGATTTAAATTAGACCACAAGGACAGTAGGGCTAGGACAAATGTCTAGTATCTAAAAAATATCTGACCTGTAAAAAAAGCACCTTGCTTGAAGTTGCTTCCATTGTTTGCAGCGTACAATGTACATGTACATGTTCAAAGAGTTAAGGTACATAATATGCACGTCATGTGCATGAATAGTGACTGATACAAATGGAACAAATGTGTTAATGTGGACCTAATTCCATGGTTCTGCTATGAAACCCCTGAATTCCATGCTTACATACATATCTACAATCATCATTCGCCAGCAAAAGAAATTTTGCTGACCCTGTTAGAACAAATTCCTGAGTTACAATGATGAGGCTCCTTGCTAACCATGAACTACATCCTTAAGCACACAATTTTCAGCAGGTAAGCGGGGAAGTTTTGCTATAAACTACCGGTAGTAAGCAGAGCCATGAAATTGAGTCCTGTTCAGATAGGGATATCTACCCGTACAGTTTAAATGCTTCTTTTCCAAATTTCTTTGGACAGGGCGTTTGTAATCTTGACCGCTAAGAATTGCTTGCAGTTGACTCAATCTATAAATGCATCATGGACGATCTGCAGTCTGCTGTGCTGTCCCCTGTGTCAACCTTAGCAACAGGTGGTTAATGACTAACTCACCATGGCAACAGATTTGCTTTGATGGTCTTCTCTTTTAATCATGTACAAAAGAAGACACTTTAAATGCAGTAAAGCTTGATGGATAGCTGGCAAGATACTGAGTCATATAATTATTTCTATAGCAGTATTATAGTACATATAGATGCTAGTGTTTATAATGTCAAATAGAATACATTTTGTAATTGTGACAACATGTAAGTTACAGGTACGTTGTGCACATGTATGCATGTGGTTGTGTACTAATAGGCCTACTGTACATCGGGAACCACTATTTCAGTGGAAAGAAGGCTTAAAATTGAATAATTTCATGTGTACATGTACATGAATTGTATGAAATTCCGCTATCCCATGTTGCTTGAAAATGGTGAATTTAGAGAAGGAAAAATCAATTTCACCTTCATGTGAAATTGATACATATATTGTCTTCAGAAATCTGATAATATTTTGACTATAGATACTTGTAGAAGGTGTTCCTTTGAGAACCCTGTACAAGACCTTTCTCGGGGTCGCCATCTTGATAATCAAAGCGAGGCATAACACAAACAAACATGGCGGCGTAAATAGTGTGTGCTGTGAATGAGTGACTCTCACAAAGTTTGATGTGAACTGACACATGCTGCAACACTCTTACTAATAATTTTACTCTGTGGACGTAACAAAATCTGGATGTCAGTGGTGAAGTAAATTCATCCTGTGGGAGTTGTTTCCATAGGCACTGTTCATGATCTGTAAACCAAAAATGGGAAGAGTCCTGTTTTCCTTGGGAACACTGTGGCCATAATTGCTTCACAAACAATTCCCCCATGAACATGCAACTTGCATCTGGGTCATTTTATAAATTTAAGGTCAGCTTCAACAGCATGTCCCTGTTAAATTCCGGTACATACCGTTATTTTGTTTCACCGTTTGGGTTTCCTCACAAATGAAAATAGTAAACCAAATTGACCATTTTGTCATTTTACAGTTTTTTTTGTTTGTAAAACGGTCAAACGGTAATAAGTCCCCCCAAAAACAATTACATCTTTTTGTTGTTAAAAAAACCCCCCGATTAAACGGTTACCGGTAGTTACTTTATTTTTAGAGTGTTATTTTACAAAAACATGACAATGACAAAACAGTCAACAGTCTTGTCGACCATTTTTGGATTCAGGTTTGGCAACGAGTCACTGCCTGGGAAATTCCGAAAAGTGTGGTAACCATGTCACAAGTAGTGCGGCTTGCCAGAATACGACCGTTGACATCCAGGCTGACTATTGTTTTCGCGGATGCGATCCACTACTCAGGCATGATGTTTAGCAGCATCTTCTACAACTACATGTACATGTATACCGATTCTGTTAGGATTAACCTCCATCATGAGGACGTAACAGTCCGCAAGCCCCACCAACTGAATCGCAGTAGATGTGGGTCAGGATCACACCAGGAATCATACCACGTAAACACCCTTGCCCACTGCCAAAAAATGCACCACAGAAAAAAGTGTTAACTATGACACTGAAATAAATACAGCAGTCAGTATTCAAAACTGACCATTTTGCTGTTTTTCAAAGTTGTTTGTGTAAAATTGTAAAAGAAAAATCGTTTATCGCTAAACTGTAAAACGTCAAAACGGTCTATGGTTTGTTTACCGTTTTTGATTTTGAGGAAATCCAAAACTGATGAATACATAAAACCAAGGAGTGCTCGGACAGGTTCGAGTGCAACAGGGAGTTATAGGCAGGGCGGTTTGGGGCGGAATGGTAACTTATTGGTTAACATACTGATCAGACTTTGAAAAAGGACTTGACAAAAAGTTGTCTCGTAAAGTGAACTTTGTCTAATTTTGTACCATTTGCAGATAGAGAAAATAATCCGGGATATGCAGCACCATGACAGAGGGATCAAGACCAGATCACAGAAGGTGTTCCTGACATCCATCCCGTGTGCATTCGCAGGTAACAAACTGTACACTCATGACAACCGAGTCCCCAAATTTGTGAGGCGTTCGGGCAAAATGAGACACAACTGGGTAGAGGTTAAAATGAGGGTTTGCAGACCTGTTTTAGTAAAAAGAATGAGATTCTCCTTAATACAGCCGTATGGTTGTGAACGCCAAAGCATGCCGGTTGTTAAGGAAAGCTAATCCGATTACGTACTGAGATGCTGTAACAGAGCAATGAAATTCATGCCAAAAAACACGGCCTTTTGAACGTTGTGTTTCTCAGAAAATATGCTCCAAATGATTGAAATGTTAACGGGAGACGAAATTCTGAACTTCAGGTCACTGAAAAAATTGCCGTCATCGATGCCGGAACGTTAATACTGGATACTGGTAAAGCTGACCTTCAAGTCTGGAAGATATCATTCGAAAACTTACCTAAATCTATCGCTAGGAATCTACTCAAGTTGTTATCTCACTAGTAGTTGAACACTTATATCATCCAAGTATATTCCAAATTTCAGCTTAATCTGTTGTTAGAAATGCTAGTTTTACACCTTGAACTATCTCCAAGGAAAATTTCGACAAGGTTTTTTTGCCAACCAAACCCACGTGCATATGGTTTTCAGCAAAGATCCTATAGCGTCGTAGGCACTATGGTTAACTGATTTTTCCCAGCAACACAATGACGAAGGCACATTAGCGTATTCATTAGCATCACTCGGCGTAGTACTGTTTGTTGCACTTTAATCAGACATTCAGTTGACAAGTTATGATTGTTTAAAGTTTTCATTTATCGACATGTCAAAAGGGCAAAATACCAAAAGTTTTATAGTCCTGCAAATGAAAGATGCCAATTGGTTTTCCTTAAAAAAAAAAAAAAATTCCACAATTTTTATACTATTTCTTTAAAAATATGTGTAGTAGACGTATCAAAGGTTAGAAATAACAATAAGCTGAAAATTGAAAAACATCACTCCATTCAGTTTTTGGCATTTTTTTCAACTATGACCTGTGTCCAGTTCCGTCTTGTTTTTGCCAGAACGCCTCACATTTGACAACATTAAGGCTTTTTCACATTATCTGATATCTCCCTGTTGAAACTGGGTCCAAGATTTCGGGAACCCAGGGAACATGGGTCTTGCGCTCTACACAATGAAAATCCAACCCTGGTTGGGACAGGGGTTGAGAGGCCATACTCCGGTAGAAAATTTGAAATACGCGGCAGACCCGTGCACACACTAACGGTATTCCTCATCTAGGCATGTTGGATCATGACACCCATTTCCACTTTTGTTGAAGCTGTGTAAGGCCAAAAAAAAGAATAGTTCTGCTTACGGTTACCCGACCGACCCTATTTTTAATTTTATCGGCAATTCCAAAAAAGAAAAGAAAAAAAGATTGAATAAATAAAAATAAAATTTTGTTGTCTTTTCTGTCTTCACAAAATACCTCTCAACAACCCTTTTGCATCAAAAAATGCTTGTATTTATTTGTTTTCTTACTTACATTCGCTTTTTTTCAAAAAAAACTTCCGTTATTTTTACAAATTTGCTTCGCGATATAAACGATACGTGTCCGTACGGTGACTATATCACGTGGCGACGACTGGTTCATACCACAAGTGTATGATGCACCAAATGCTCATACCACAAGTGGTATGAGCCTTTGAAAGTGTAAAGAGGGCCTTTTTTTAGGTGCGAGCTTTTGAATTTGTTTTCACCTTTACTATTGAATTTTAGTTTTAATTGAGTTAAAAATTTAAGAGTTTGATTTAACACCAGTATGTGTCCTTTCATTCGTGGTAAACCGGTCTTAAAACCCTTAGTTTTGTTCATAAACTCAACCTTTTGAGCCTAACAAAATTGAATATTAAACTTTTCATTGTGTCATGGAAGATTTTCAAATTCAATTTTACAGTTCACTGATATCAATGGTAAAATCAGGAAATTTGATACCAGTTTTGGTGCATCATACATGTATATTTATATACAGTATTGAACCATTTCTCTGGTTGTATCTGAATTGCTTTATGGGGTGATATTGGTAAAATAAAAGATTGGTAATTTTAAGTTAAAAAGATAGAAAATTATCATTTTGAATTGAAGGGAAAAGGAAACAGTTGGGTAAAGGCTCCATTACTAAACACACAGGCAGCATTTGAACCTCTAACCTCTAATGAACACATGTGAATCCGAAACATGAATCCTTTTTATGTCTTCACATGCTGTTTAAAAACCACCCTCGATTCAAATAGTTGTGGGTAAAAAGTCATTTATAAACAGATTATTCTAGACATTGACTACAAACATGACAAAAAGTGTTTCCGTTCTTTTTTGTACTTTGGCCTTTACGGAAATTGCTCCATGTGTATTCAAAATGACAAACACGAACTGTTTGGCTAAACGTCAATTGCGCAGAACCTCATCTTTGGAAAGTGATCCTGGTCAATAATTATTAACTTGCTGAAAGCACCTGATTGACTAATTGGACTGAATGAAGCTGAAAGGCTTGCAATGAAAGGCATGGGTGGCTTGTGCGTAAATCGCTCGCCTCTCACCAAGGTGACCACGGTTTGAATCCTGGCCGCGGATCACATGTGAGTAGAGTTGTGCGTTGGTTTTCTCCTGTGCCATGAGGGTTTTTCTCCGGGCCCTCCGGGTTTCCTCCCTCCGGAAAAATCAAACACTTTCGATCCCAGGCTGTGCTCCGTGGTCATACATGTACCTATATGGGTCGATGTGGCCGGCAGCCATACATGTAGGTGCCTTTACGTGCCAGCGGCCCGACCACGTTGTAGCCGCGTCCTTCGCAATTCAGCATACCAGATGCGAGTAAGGATGATTAGCTTCCCAAATTATTATTATTATTATTATTATTATTATTAATTCAAAAATCACCTCTGTTGACACTTGTAATACATGTACAGGTGTGTACATGTATTGGCAATTCCATGAGGAAGTGGACGTCGCTGGAAAAATCGGGAAATTTTCTCTGGGAAAAATCCAGCCAAAAAAAAAAAATGGTTTGACTTAATTAACAATACAGAGTTGACGAAAGACCCCCTCGAAATGTACACGTATGTAACGTGAGTTACCATGGGATTGCCCACATGTAAGTTTGTTAATACAAATACCAAACAACTGTACGTGCATAAATGACGAGTGGAGAGCCCTGTTCATGGGCGTATTATTTGAATAAATATGAAGCTTTCCCAGAAATGAAATTTTCAATCACAACTTTTTTGTATCTAAAAATAAATATTCTCAGTCTCTGTTTGTGTGCATGTATGCACAGTTGACATTGTACGTGTCTTTGCCTGGGTAAATCAAATCACAATATTATTGCAAGCTCTTGGTCAGCACTGATGGTAAAATGCTAATAACATTACGTTAATAAAGGGCACACATTATTCAAAATTCATATATCTCCCTGACGGAATATTCCCTTGTGCAGGATATTACTTTTGTCTGAAAGAGTTATTGATTTTCAAAGGAATAAGAGTTACTCAAGTAGTGTTGCGCAGCCTGCGCTGTACACAAAATTGACAAAAAGGTTCATGATGAATTTTTTTGTTAAAACTGAAATCTGAGGTGAATCTGATCATTTTTCCAAATTATGCGAAATTGTGTTGTCTGAAAGGGTTGCAGCATATGGAGCTTTGTACATGTACATGTACGTGTACAAGCTGCACGTAGTTCCATCCATGTGTTTGATCCTTAAACCTGTGGACTTTTCGGTTTTATGGCTTTTGGACTCCTCAGAACAAACTCACAAAGACAATAAATAATGATTGTTGGGAGAGTATCAGCATATTGAGGGATCCATTTCAGTTGATTTTAGAGGTTTCTAATTGTAGTAATCTAGGACTTCCCGAATAAACAGAATATTTGAATATTCGATCAAGTATTCCAATAGCTTTTTGCTGGTTCAAATATTGACAAAAACTGGAAGAAAAACTGTACATAAATGTACACACACGACTGTGATGTTATTTTTTTCGTAAATTTGCAACGCTTTATTTTCAGATGCCACTTTTTTTGTTGACGGCGGTTCATTGTTCCCATCCATTTTGCAGGTTGAAGCCCTTGACAGTTATAAAATACTTACCACATCGTACAAACTCTCCAACGGCCCATATTATTGATCACCGCACGCAAAATTTAACCAGCGCGCATTGCGTCAAGGATCCACAACATCCATTTCTAACATCCTGTGCTACAAACTTTGCTGGTCTTGTGCCCATGAAACATTTACATTGTAATTATGCTGTAAGGTTTTTTTTGCCACAGGTTCGGAGCTGATCGAATGGATAATGGACAAGCTGCATGTTCACAATGCCATAGAGGCTGTCCACATCGGCAACCTCATCTGTCAGTATGGCTACATCTTTCCTGTTCAAGAGGCCAAAGTGGTCTTACTGAAGGACGACTCGGCACTCTACCGGTTCCAGAGCCCTTACTTCTGGCCCTCACGGAGTAATTTGGATCCTGATAACACTGATTATGGTGAGTCATTGGGCATCTGCAGATCAGGATATTTTGTTAAATCATTTGACCAACCATCACTCATCTCACAAGGGAAACCAAGGGTGCTGCTAAGCGTACCATTTCCTGCTCACAGAATCTTGATCCATTCCATAAAGACCACAAACAGTTGAGTACTGATACAAATCACAAACATGTCAGAGCACATGCTAACCTCAGAGGCAGAATTCACTTTGTACCGGTAAAGTAGCTTTGCAACAATAGAAATCTCTGAACGCATGAATTATTGTGTCTATGTCATGCAACGGGCAGTAGGTAAGCTTTTTGGTGTTGTGAGGTACATGTAGCACTGTGAAGTTATCCCTGTATCAGCTGTAGTGGATCATATTGGCAATTCCATGGCAACTCATCTTACATTTGGATTGGGTTTCCCATCTGAACTCGGTGCTGTTATTCTATAAAGTTGAAGCACCAAGGGTGGATTTTCGACAAAAAATACACTTAACCATACTGCATCACTGCCACATCAAATGAAAGGTCTTGTTGTCCCATATTGATACCCCATTTGAAGCTGTTGATGCTTGTAGTTTTGAAGATTTCATGATTTTTCCATTTTTTTTGCAGAACATTATTAGGGCATGTCTGATTAGTCTACAAAGCATTGATTTGGTCTTGTAATTCTGACAACATCTCGAGACATGCTGACACTAGATGTAGAGCTGTAGCTCTGGAGGCCCGTTCAATATATAAGGATTATGAAAATTAGGATTGAGTTATTTTGTCCAGAAGTGGGTCTTGTACAGCAGGAATTGCTCTCAGTTGCAGGCGTGCAACTTTTCTTCGGATCAGCTGATTTCCTCGTTTTTTACCTCTCATGAATGCCATTACAAATTGGAAAATACTGTACAAAGTCTTGTGTGGTTTGGAGTTTCCTTGTTTTTTCTCAATTCCCAGTTGCATGCCTGCAGTTGGCAAGTGTACCAGGGGGAATTCAAGAGAAACAAAGGAAAAGACTAAGTATTTTGTAGAAGGGACATGTGTACGTGACTTGACATGAAGCGTTACATGTCCTCTACAGTAACAAAGTCTTCCCCTATCTTTTAGAAGACATACATGTACCCCCGGTACTAACTAGTACAAGTACGTACATGTACTTCTAATGCTTCCAAAAATGACTTCAAAGTTCAGCACAGAATATGTCACTTCATTTGAAAAAGAAAGGTGTAACTGAAGACATACAGTTTTACTTTAACATACGGTAGTACAGTATGTATACTGATGTACACATTATGTACTGTACATTTTCCTGAATGAATCTTTGCAAATGGTACCGTACCAAAGCCAAAGGTGCAGCTCTGTACCTGTACGTGACAGGGCACAATACTTCCCGACAGGGAACCAGACTACAGAAACTACATTTTTTTTCCCTTGGTTTTCTAGCATCTGTGAACACAAAACCTTGAAAACAGGTGGGTATAACAATATTTGCGATAAAATACTAAACCCCCGCCATCCATTTCTGAAAACTACAGCAAAAGCAAATGTTGTACATGTACAAGTATCCTTTGATTAAAGAAGCAAAATAAAATAATAATAAACAAATTGGGTGGCATGGATGGCTTGTGTCGCCTCTCACCACTGTGGCCCTGGTTCGAATCCCGTCCGCGGACCATATATGTATACCATACATGAGTAGAGTTGTGTGTTGGTTTTCTCCTGTGACACAAGGTTTTTTTCTCCGGGCCCTCTGGTTTTCCTCCCTCCAGAAAATTTCAACCACTTTCTTGGGCTGTGCTCTGTGGTCATATATGGGTCGACGTGGCTGGAGGTGCCTTTACATGTACCGGTACATGCCTGCGGCTCAATCACATTGTAGTGGTGTCCTTCGCAATTCAGCTTCTCAGCTGCGAGTAACGATGATTAGCCTCCCAAATTATTATTATAAACCCCAGCTCATTCAAAATATACGGTAGCACATCGGACAATGCTTGCTGAACGTGCATGCAATAATGCTTTGACTTGAGTTCTTTCAAAGTGCAGATTTTACACACTGTGACAAAAATACAGAAGCACATGGACACATTGATGGGAAATTATCTGGGCAATTTAATGCTCTCACTCGTCCCAGCAGGGAATTACTTTGGTAGTTGATGACGCACGCCTGATAAGATTACAAGAGACTGCACATTGGGGGAGGAACTCTTGAATCAGTTTTAACTTGAGATAAAGTGTGATGGGCATAAATTGAGGGGCTGGGTGATGGTATACATACTATGCAAGATATTTCTCCATAGAAAAATTCACGCAAAAAATAAAAAAAATGTAAATTAGTGCTGTTCATGGTCATGAATATTCAATTTTCATGAAAAATGCTGGTACTTCATAATGTACGTGTACAATGTATGCACGTATGTAGGTTTAATCTTCTAAACCAACCAGTTAAGTGATACCAAAAATGCTACTGCCGATCTGCCGAACCAAACCAAAATTCGCCAAACATAGCACAATGGAACCGAACTGAATCACACCGAGCTGAACTAAACTCAGTTGTTCAGTTCGGCAAACAGGATTTTAGGCGCTGTGTAGTTTATATTTGAACAACCACAATAACTTTTCTAATTACGTGTAAAAGAAAACAATATTTGGCTGACAGTGCGGGACTTAAAATGAAAGGAAATTACAAGGTACATGTATACATGTGTGCACTGAGTGACCATGTGCACGCACCATGGCAATTTGGACAAATCATGCTGCTCAGAGTCACATTATGGATCCAAGTTTCAATACTGAAAATAAATACATTAAAAAATACATGTACATGTATGTATAAACATTTTTTACAAATGAAAATTCCAGTTTTGTGAATAATTATTTGCTGAAGTTCTTTAATTAATAAACAAACTTTGTGTTACCAAACATCTTAGACAATAAAGCTTGTTTGCCAAGATACATGTATGATCTGTACAGGGTGAGTAAAAAAAAAACACCCAAATGTCGGGACTATTGTTTTATTGAAGTTCTGCATAGCACTTTAAAAATCTAGGATGTGAAAGCCCAATTCATAAGCTTTCTTTGAGTACAAGAATCATTCAAATCACTTATGTACTTTTCAAGTTTAAAGACAACCACCATTTTAAGGTTCTGTCCACGGATCACAAAAAAGGTGTGCGTTCTTTCAGCAAAACGAAAACAATTCCCACACATCCCTATCTGATTTGTTTCCGTTTTGCTGAAAGAACACTGAACTTTTTTTGTGATCTGTGAACAGAACCTTAAAACGGTGGTTGTCTTTAAACTTGAAAAGTACATAAGTGATTTGAATGATGAATATGGCTTTCATATCCTAGATTTTGAAAATTCTACATGCAGAACTTCCCTAAAACAATGGTCCCAACATTTGGGTTTCGTTTTGTTTACTCACCCTGTACAGTTTAGGCATGTACAAAATGTATGTGAATTACATTTACATTGTACATGTATACACATGGATGTACCGGTACAAGGGATGCTTACATGTTTGTACATCATGTAATCTTGAACCAACATTATTAATGCCCACATGTAACACGAGTGTTAATCAATAAAACCTTTAGCTGATTCAGCCCCTACTTAAAGGTTGTATAATGTTGTATAACATTAATCTTCATTGATGCATCATTTGACAGATAAATAGGGCTGCAAATTGCTTTTTTCTTGCCGGGCAAAGACTTCGCAGTGAACTTTGAATTTAATGTCCTCAACAACAACTTGATTGGCTCGAGACAAAATTATTCCGCGCCTTCATCATCGAAGCAGGAGCCATCAAGCACTCCGGCCGAGAGATGACATTTTTTTGGCGGTTTCCTAGCAACCTGACTCGTTTACAGGAAAAGCAGTGGAGCTTGCCAACAGGCGCACTAGCTTTTGATGGTTCTGCGGTGTTTGATGCCATTACGATGAATAATTGAGACCGATGGAGGTCTTTTGTTTGGGGAATCTGATTCAACTTGGGCCATTTCGTTTCGGGGACGAATTGTGTAATTTTTAGGGCAAGGCCATTTCCACCATCAGTTGTGATATATGGGGGGGGGGGGTACACCCAGGCTAAGTGCAATATTTCTAATGTAGGTCACCAAAGAAATAGAAAGAAGCAACTTTAATACATGTAGTGCATGAAGCCTAGTACTTACAAATGTGCAAAAATGCATTGTACACGTGTTCATCATCTTCTGTCGAATTATGCTACATGTGAAAAAGAAATCAAATTTCTGATCATTTGGATTTAATATATACATTCCCACTATGTATGTGAACAATATGTGTATATATGCAATAACGTGTAAAAAATACCAAATTTGACCTCAGAAAAAGACATGCTCTGTGGTTCCATCATGATGGTGTAGAATAAATAAACATGTACATAAATATATGTAGTGTACATTGGAAAAAAACATAATTGCCTCTGGTACCGGGTAGATTGATCCAATGTTTTTAGTTTAAAATATGCAACTAGGGGTGTGCATCGGAACCAGGTAACCACTGATGTCAGGAACCGGTTCCAAATTATGGGATTGGGTACCTGTAACCAACTTTACAAAGTACTTACACGTAGAAACTTTTTGGTTTTGAATGCCATTTGTGGGGAATTTTCAATATGAAAACCAGGCTACATGAAAAACCAAAACAGATTTCATGTTTATGTGCATTTTATCGCGCGACATATGAAGCTCACAAAATTTGCAGTTTAAACCTTAAAGCTATAAAGCCCTTCAGAAAACTTCCGGGATTTGAATTTTAGGGTTGGGTTTTTATTTAAGGGTACCTGGTTCCCGTACTTCTTGTAAATTTATGCACACCATATGCAACTTGTTTTCAAATTGTGATGGCTGTTAATTTGTGAATACAGATCACATGCTTCTCACCAAATGTACAACGAATTTTGGCGTGACCAAATACCTTGAAATTGATAACCGTACGTGTATGTACTTGGACTGTTTCGACAAAATTGGCCACATTTTTGTTTGCAGATTTCATAGTGGTAAAATTGAAATTGATTTTTGTGAATGAACTTTTTACTGAATAGAAGTTGTTCATCTTTTGTTTCATTGTAGCTATTTATCTGGCCAAGAGATCAATGAGGAACAAGCAACAGCATGGATTGGAGGAATTTGAAACAGTAAGTATCTTTTTGTTGCATGAATGAATCAAATTAACACCCCATCAGGGCCCAGATTCCAGTAAAAGGTCTACTACGCCCAAGGCTAATTCACTTATTTGTCAAGGTTGCAAACAAATTTGAAAGACCAGCACAATCGCAAGAAACCCAAACAAATTTACTGTTTGAATTGAGAAAATTTGTTTGAAGAAGTTAAAGTCACATACTTGTAATGTAGATATTTTTAAAGGAACATGACCGGTATGTTCTTGTATACAAATTAATGTGAATGACCATTCTTATGGGACATTGTGAAACATTTGGAATGACAGTTGTGTGTACCTGAAGTAGTTGCGGTCTTAGAGGGAGGGTGGTGACCCTCCCCCCTTCCCCACCTTGGGCTGCTGAAAAAACACCAGCTTTTCCACTCAAAAACATGATACTGGTACGTGTATGTAAAAATAGAAAGAAAGGGAATAAAATGGGGTCCAACCCCCAGCCGCATTTTTAATTTGCAAAGGCAGGCCGGCCCTTGGCCCCTGAAAAGTTAAGGTCTGGATCTGTGATCTGTTGCCCCTTTGGAGGGCTGTGCCCCTTTGGAGGGCTGCAGCCCTCCAAGGCTGCCCCCCTTTGGAGGGCTGGCCCCCTTTGGAGGGCTGGCCCCCTTTGGAGGGCTGGCCCCCTTTGGAGGGCTGCCCCCCTTTGGAGGGCTGCCCCCCTTTGGAGGGCTGCCCCCCTTTGGAGGGCTGCCCCCCTTTGGAGGGCTGTCCCCCTTTGGAGGAATGTTCTTGATGAACCACTGACCTGAAATTTAGATTTCAGATTTGGAATTAAGAGCATCATGCTCATACAGTAATTTCTACAGTAGTGTGCTCTTTTCTCTCAAAAATACTGTTTTCTTGTACAATCTGTTGGCATTGATCATGTACATATGGCTTGTTTTTTCCCTTACTGTTCTGTATTGTTTGCAACAAAACGTAATTTGATGAGATGTGTACTTTATTCCAATCAAACCTCATTAGTTAAGTCCTCTTCATGTACATTCTTTGCGAGGCAGGAAATTCCTTAAAGCTTTCTAGCTTCTCATATTCAGACAATGAAAATCCGCCTTAAAAAAAAAAGTGCGGGTACAGTGCGTAAACATAGGTACGTGTTTGTCATGAAAACAGATTGTGGATTGTGGATCTAATTTGGTTGCTAGCTGACCTTTTGTGCCATTATCATCAAAACAACATCCAAGGAACTGAATTTGCTCCGAGTCTGTTTCTGTTCGTACATGTTTGGCATCAAGTTGGAAAATCTTTTGTCTGTCTTTATCATCTACCGGTAGTACTTACTTGTAAATGTTTAACTAATTATTTGTAATAAAAAATGTATCCTCTCTGAGTGATGCCCGTTTGGTATTTCCTGGGTTTGCAAGATAATTGCTAATGTTGCTAGCATCCCGACTTTGGATACGTGGCATATTGACTTAGTGGGGAAACTGCTGACATACCGGTATAAGGCTAGATAGCTTGCTTGGTAGAGCACCAGAACAGCAGTCTGAGGTCCCAGGTTCAAACCCCATGCCAGTCAATTTCTGTGTTCAATTTTATAATGATTTACCGATGTTAATCGTTGGCTAATTCAGAACCCCCTGTGCATTGTGACATGATGGAACCCGCCCAAATCCTCCCGAAACACAAGTATCCTTTAAAAATTGAGTTAATCTTACATCAACCAATTTTGGGGGTCAAAATGTTGACTCCCAAAAATCGACCTGTTAGGGTGCTAATCGTGAATGCTGCTGCTCACATGTTCCACCAGTGCATTGCATGCTGCGGAAGTGCGGGACACAACATGTGTATTGGTGCTGTGTGTACTTGTTCATGTGTATACAGCCCCAGACGCTTATTAAATCATCTGCAGGAAGCTGGAAATATGTATGCTTATGCGGTACAAAATGTACCCTGTGTCAGAAGTAAACAACCATGGTTTTGATCCCGTCTTTTTCTCAGGAACAGTGCAACATTAGGTAAGCTTCCTTTCAGACCTTTGAAATAGGACAAGTAAACAATCTTAACATATAAGATAGGCTTGTATTCACATACGGGTACATGTACATGTACATACTATCTTCCTCAATACTGAAACTTTATTATAAATCTCCTGTTTGAGTTTGAATAATCTTGGAGGTTAGAATAAAATACACACTACATGCATGTACGTTCATACTCGGCTGTTTTTTGTAAAAATTACCAAAATGTTGGTAATGTACCCATTTATTTACCCCGAGCAAAGAGTCTATCCCTGGTGGTTTTGACCAAGCAGGATTGGTTAACTTTTACTTGTCTACCCAGGACCAGTAGAATTGACATTTGCATTGGTTTTACGTACATACCAATTAGTCTTGTGCAAACATTGTAGTATGGATTGCGACAAAACACAGGATTTTTTGGTCGTACAATTTACACATTGAAGTCATACATGAACCATGCCTCACACAGGTCTTTTGCATATATTCCTTGTTAATATTTTTCTTGGGTATTTTTTTTTGGGGGGGGGGGAGAATTATACAAACAAATACATGTGTACTGGTATTAATAAAACTTGAAAATTTCATTAGTATGTGTAAAATAAATTCCACTTTGCTCTGATGGACAATCATTTGTAATAAGTTTCAAACAAGAATGGAATGTACTTGCACACCATGGTATATAATGCACAGACATCCTGTGAGTGTTCAAATACAACTTTATTACATTGCTGGGTTGTTAAATACAATACGTACATATACATGGTGAATAACTGTGTCGGCAATTGACGTTTATTGTTTGTGCTAACATCGCACACCATGCAACCAGACAAAGATGAATGACGTTCATTCTCACCCGTCGTTCCTTCCTCTTCACTCATTGTCCCTTCCTCTATTGGAGGAAATGAAACTGGTCTATTGTACAGACTTTTCCCCCTACCCTACATTGGTTGCCTCAAAATTTGACAATGAGAGGATGGACGTCATGGCAACTGTTGCCTAGAAACCAAGATGAGGCCGCAAGTGGGGAATACATTTTGATTGGACATTGGGGATCATTTCAAGCACATAAATGGTTCACTTTCTCTTCACTGACAGAGAAACTTGAGTCTTTAGGATAAGGGCACCATCATCATGGAAGAGTAATAACTGTGTCTGGATACATTTAGTGCTGCAGCCGAACTGCCGAACCGAGCTCAATTTTGCCAAGCATACCACTCCATACCAAATCAAACCGAACTGAATTGTTCAGTTCGGATGTTCGGAAACACGATTTTAAGTGCCACTATTTTTAATAGTGCAATCAAAATAATCAAAAAATGCACCATCAAATTTTTAAATTTTATTTTTAATTAAAATTCAAGAATAATTTACATGTAGGCTTAAAATGAACAGAAATTCACCTAGGCCTACATGTGCCACATTAAGTGCTCGTACCGGTAGTACAACGGCAGCAATCATGGACTGAGCTACCTATAGTGTGGATCATGGACTGAGCAATCACATGGCAACGTTCATGCACCGCTGGCGCTGCTCAAACATTAGAAATCCGAATTCAGTGCTTGGAATAAAATGTACGTAAACAGAAAAACAATATGTACACGCAAAGGAAACTTCCAATTTTGTGACAATTACTAGCTGAAATCTTCAGTTTTAGATATAAAGTGTAAAAACCATTTGCTTGACACATTTCACAGTGTCGATATGCAATGGACCGATCCAGTAAGCTCCGCCCACTGCGCACGTGGGCAAATTAACACGTGCTCCTATCCAATGCCACGCTGCATTTTCTTCCGCGCGCATCATATGCGCGTGCACGCATGTCGGACTGTTGTGCGCGCATGTCGGACATAAATCACGGCTTTGATTGGTCAGAACACCATGGGGCGGTGCTTACTGGATCGGTCCATTGACAAGTTTGCTGGTTCCCAGTCCTTATACCTTTCCAGTTTATCATGTTTATTTGGCAGGAACTACATGTAGTCTACATGTATGTGCTACTTAGCAAAATGTCCTGGAGGCGGCTAAATATTTTGCTGTTGATGTCGTGCCAACGTCAGAAAAAACTTTGACAATAGGCCTATTTCCTCAATAACCATCGATGCGAAAGCTAAAATAGGTACGAAAGGGATAATTTTTGTATTTTTTGACGGGACCCGGTCTGACACAGGGCTTCTACCGGTAGGTTTATTATGCACAAACACGATTAACAGGTATACTCCTGTAAAAAATTGTTTTGATGTTCTTTTTTTCTGTTGAACTCGAACTGAATCAATGTTCATTATTGTTAATCATAAATTTCTTCCATTCCTGAAATGTTTTACCTGTACTACAATGTAATAGTGCAGTGCACGTGGGTGAAGAAAAATAATTTTCCCCCTTAAAATGCAAATTTTTTTTTGTAGCAAAACGTTGCTGTACCGTAAATAGGTTGATGGAATAGAACCTGGCTGATATACATTGTATTCTATGATTCATAACCTTCAAAAGTCTTTGATTTTGTTGGTTGTTCCCTGAATCCCTTATCTACTTGGCTATATGATACATATGTACCAGTATGTATAGGCCTACGTTTAAGCCGATTAAACAGAGGCTTACATGTATTCTAATCCAAATCCTTCCCTCACGTGAGGGACGGACATCAATGCATTGATTGCTCTGCCAAATTATTCTGAAACAGTTGTACTCAATTAGAAGTTTATGTTTATGGCCCTTATAGGCATCGTTCAGACACAGTTTGAAATTCCCCTAAAATAACGGTTGAACTCGATTTGGTGTACATGTAACTTTAAGCTCGTGCTCTATGCCGAGGTGGATGTTCTACGTGACCTCCGAAATTGAGAAACTGAGAAACTGAGACTGAACTTGCCTTACGTAAAGCGATGTCTGAACGCTCAGTAGTGTAATTTTTACGACCAGCCTCCCGTGGAGAGCTGCTGTTTTAACTTTTACAGTTTTAAGTTTTACCGTTTTAACTTTTACCGTTTTAGCTTAAAACGCTGGCTTAACAGGGCCACACTGATGCAAGTTGACCACATACCACATCCAGATTAATCATTCTTTGTAAGAGCAAATTTTAGAGCGTGAAGGACGTCCATCAATAACATTGACTACCTTCACCTCATCTCACAGTTTCAGATTTTTTTTCATTGAAACTTGGAATCCTGCAGGTTTTATTGATAACGATGCTACACTGCCACACAGAAAATTCATAGTACATCTTCCTGTGTCTATGCAAACAAACTAATTTAATAATCTATTTCTTTAGGATATATTCAGCACTTGGTCTGTGGTCCTGGCAAAGATCACATAAGGTACTTGCAAGCATGAAACGTCTTCCTCCCTTCTGAAAGACCAGACAGGAATCAAACATTGGCAAATTTACCCTTAGGCAAATTTCAGGCAACAACCGTCTCAGACTGAAGTTGCTTGGCAAAATTGATCGTCAAGTGCTCAAGGTTAAGGTTATTAATATGTACAGTGCACATGTACTGTATAGTACATTATATAATTTGAGGCTGTGCATAGTTGAATGAGAGTATAATTCTCTCTGTCTTTGGCCGTGTTGAATCTCTACTGGTAGTCTAGAGCTACTGTCTAGGTCTTTGCCCATTACAACTACGTGGGAACAAGCGGACAATAGACATTCCGGTACAGTGAAATCTCAATAAGTCAAAGCCTGTTAACGCAAAAACCCTGCTAACTCCAAGTAAAAACTCATTCCCGTCAATTGTTGTTGAATAGAAAATCCATTAGATAACTCAAAACTCTGCTTAACTCAAAATTTGAGCCAATTCCCCTGAGGTTTGACTTATCGAGATTCCACTGTACCTGTACATGTAGTAGCTCTGGAAGCTAATTTCAGCCATGGTCTATGGGCTCTGTGCACAAGTACCCCCTCAACGGTACAAAAGGGGGAGTTGGGGGGATTCATGGTGTGCATGTGTGAAAAACATGTGCGAAAAAACACATTTGCTCTTTGTGCCCTTTTTATTGTTCCGAGCAACAGAAGTGCTTATCTGTTGAAGTTTTATCTCAGTGGCTACTACACATTGAGAGGAAAAAAAGGAAAACATACGGTATGTGCAATTCTTTGTGGTCACGTAGTTATATTCCGTTATTTATTATTATTTATTCGGCATTAAAAACACATACAAACAACAAACATTCACAAAATATGAAAAAACAAAAACCAAGAAAACAAAAACGAAAGCCAGGGGCATATGCCCGGAATTAAAAAAGTTTACCTAAAAACTGTGGCCCGAAGGCCTTCAATTCCAATACCTCTGGTTACACAGAGAAATATATAAATCTATAAAAATGTATTAACAATAAACACATATATTAAAATGGTTACACAGAGAAATATATAAATCTATAAAAATGTATTAACAATAAACACATATATTAAAAATGGCAGAGGTACCGTATAAATGCTAAAAAGTTAACGTCCCCGTTAAAAAAAAATATATTATCCCCAAAATTAACATCAAAATACCACGTTGAGAAAAAACAAGATAAAAAACAAAAAACAAAACAAAAAAATTGTCCAGCAAAAAGAAGGGGTAAAAAAATGTTCCCCATTAGTTCAAAGACCCAATTATTGTGGATGTTCACATTAAACATTAAAAAGTTAATAAGTTGTAATGCACGCAATTTAAACACAAATATTAAAAAAATGAGCAAACAAAAACATGAGAAAAATGCCAAACCCCCCAGTTAAAAAAGTTTCGTTGCAAGTTAAAAGACGTAAAATTACCCTGAAAAAAAAAACAGTTGAGAATTAGCAAAAAAACAACAAGCACGACAAGTTCTTTTCAGAACTAAACATCTGCTGAGCTGCAGTTATCACCACATGTTGTTACTGCAAACCAAAATGGTACAAAAAACTATTACAAGCAAAAGATATACGACTTGAAGTTTGCATGGCGGATGGCATTAAAGTAGATAAAATCACGGGCAACGCCATGTGGAAAGAAATCTCTTCCTGGAAGAAGAAAAGAACCGGTTTTCAAGACGAGATCTCCCTCCACACGATGCCACCCGAAACCCTGTCCACTTTTAAGCAAGAGATGAGAAAAAAATGTTAACCCCCCCCGGTTAAAAAACACACAAAGAGCTAAATAGATCCAGTACAGTTACTGTGGTCGGCAGAGGTGGCATCTTAGGGAATTGATCCAGCTATTTAATGCCAGACTTCAGAGATTCGCCAGACCTCAGAGATTCCGGTAGCTCGTCCCATTCACGAGCAAACACATTCACTGCAGAGCCGTGAAGTCTTTGTGTGCGAGCTCTAACATGACAAAACCGCACTGTTTCTGTGTGTCAACCGTTGACCACAATGCCGTGTCTAACAATGTTACAAGTAATGAGGCCATACAGTGCTTTCATGACCTATGAGATTAAAAGGAACTTGCGTCGTGCCACAAGAGAGGACCAATGTAAAAGATTCAGTCGGTCAGTGTAGTTCATTTCCATTCTTCTCTGTTTTAGGATCATTCCTGTAGCGCGACGCTGAACACTTTCAATCTTATCAATGAGATTATTATTATGAATGTGCAACCATGGCTGACCATACTCTAAAATGGGTAAAACCAAGGCCTTGTAGAGTGCTAATTTTGCCTCCTGAGATATGTCCTTGGCAACACTAAATATGAAGCCCAACATTTTGTTGGTCTTAGAAACAACATAGTTCACATGATCATTCCAAGTTAATTTACTGTTTAAAAAAACACCCAGATATTTGTAATTTGCAACAACATCAAGAGGAGAATTATTAATATTATACGTAGGAACACCGGGATTTCTAGAACAAGTGATACGCATAACTTTAGTTTTCTTAATATTTAGATTCATCCTGATGTCTACACACCACCTGTGGATTTGATTAAGATCCTCCTGTAAAATATGTTCATCCTGTTGGCAAGATATAGGTCTGAATAATAATGTATCATCTGCAAACAACAGACAGGCAGAAGAAGTACACGAGGGAAAGTCATTGATAAACAAGTTGAACAAAAGTGGCCCTAAAACACTACCCTGGGGTACTCCTGATGATACTGGAAGCCAGTTGCTAACTCACTAAAAAAGTGTGCCAGTGGGCACGCTTTTTAGACCCAACTTTCACTGATCATTTTCTTTCGATCGCAACCATATCTGGTACACTGATTTTACAGGGTATTGGAACAGCCCTTAGTCATTTCGAGCAAGATTTTTTCTCATAAAATTGGTACCTTTGTTTCTACATGTGGGGGTACGTACCTTTAAATTTGTTTTGTGAGTTCCTAACATCTATATATATAAGAGAGAGTTTAATTGCTGCTTCTGGCGCCTCTATGCTGAATACTCAGAAGGACTACATGAGTAGCCTGCCTCTCGCACAGCGTGTCGCCGCTGTATATTTCGGGCCTGTTTGTCCCGGCCAAAAGTGTCGATGTTGCTTCAAATATTGCCATCTTGAACGCAGTCACAAAAATCGACAAACGGATTGCCGGTCCGCGCACAAAAAAGCAGGACTTGTACTACGGTAACCTTTTCACTATGTTCGCAATGCGACTGCCTCACAAAATGCCAATTAAACAGACCAATTAACGGAACATTTACAGACAGTTATCATTCAGTGGTCAGAAATTGCCTCAGATCACACTACAAAAATTGTTTTTCTATAACTGCATGTCTCCTCAATGATCCCCCATTTACATTTAACTGCCCATTTTTTCCCCAACACTCACTACATATATATACCGATCTATGATCGGTCAATCTTTTAATACATACATACATTGCATCGCATATTTTGCTCATGATTGTCAGGGAGTGCAAACCAACAAGCCAGACTGTCCTCCCAATAATGGTTCTGTGACTCCAGTGTAAATACAGCTCAATCATCTCATCTTACATATAAATGGCTGACTTGGCCCCTCATGCTGATAAATGACTGTCATTAATCAGGCATGTCTAGTGAGTAGGATTCTGAAGGAACTGTCATGTTTTTAGTGGCACTGCACTGTACCTGCGTGTAGTACTCGTATCATGTACAAGAACAGGTATTTTGTCTTACCGGTACATGAACATCAGGATGTGTCGAATCAGTCACTTTTTAGTTTTTTTCAAATTTTACATGAAAATTACACGTCGCTAATCTCCAGGAAACCAATAGAATCTCTTTGTACTATTCTCTAACTTTCAAGTGGCATCGAGCCCCAAAATGTACCGTTTCGCTATAATATGCAAAAACGATAAACGATGTTCGTGAATTGTGGTACTATAGAAATAAGCAAATGAAATGATGTACATGTACCGTATTTGCTGATCTCTACGTTTCTCAATTCTGCCAAGTTCTCCAGGCGTATTTTGAATGATCTGAAATTATTTTTTAATCCTTGTAAGGTGACAACTGTTTCATACTTGCATATCAAATCCGGCAAAATCTAATTATTCCTCTGTACACGAAACATTTGATGCGTAAAAAAAAAACAAGAGAAACTTCGTTTGCAAGAAATTGACAGAGCGACTGTTGCAGACATTAACCCCTTTACGCCGGTATTGTCATTTTGGTTCGGCCCGACTCTAGAATGCTAATCTGAATACATTGTATATGTACAGAACCACATTTATGTGTCATTTTGAATTCATATTGAATTCTCTGGTCTTGAACTTTTTTCATTGACAGACTGCCTTTAACAAACTCCAACGGATGCTGAGGCACAAGTGGGACTTTGTGCTTGTCCAAGCCCAAGAACAACTCAGGTAAACTTGATGTTGAATCCTCGTTTGAATTTGTCTTGTGTAGGTTTGTTATTCATCAAATAGTCTTTTTCTGCTGTGGTCTGATTGTAACAATGGGTTCATACAATTTGATTTACCTCACATGAATGACATGCATGCACCATTTGTCGCAAATTAAATACATGTGTTTACAAAGTCTGAGGCAGATCTTCCAATTTTTTTCTTCTCTTATATTTTTGCTAAAACTGAAAGTAATTGTTTGTGGGGTGCACTTACGTTCAAACTTGCGCAGAAATGTCTGTCGGTGTACATGTACATGTGTCACTGTTATAAAGTGGCAGCTACTTCCCCGCGGCATCCATAGAATATTGCAATGTTTCTTGTGAGGTCTCTGGAGTGGTTCCCAATCCATTAAACAATCAGTGTTGGTAAACCTTACAATGGACAGCCCCTTTGCCAAAGGAAGGTTACATGTCTTTGTAAATTTGCGATAGAAGCTTCTGCTTTGTCAAATAAATTGGCAGATAATACTCAGATTCTTAGCTTTCAAAGCCCCTGGGGTCTTGTGGGAAGATTTGACATGTATAATAATGAGTGCAGGGTTATTGACTCCAATTGACTTTTTTTGGGGTAAGTACTGCAATTGTACAAAGGCTGGCCACTTACTTTTACTTTTACATTACAAATTGTACATCCTTCTGCCAAATAAAGTAGACTGCTTTGTCGCTAACTTATTTACTTTGTTGTGTACATTTATCTTTACTTGCGTCATACAGTATTTCATAACAGTTATCAACATCAGCATTCAATACTTTTTCCAAAACTTTTCTAACTTTTGACAGTATGCATACTGTACTTACATGTATGCATACTTAAATGCATACTTACATGTATGTGTAATTTAACCCTAACTCCCAGGCCCATTTTATTAGGAACCAACCTCAATCCTCTAAAATCCTCCAAAATGTTGCATTTTTGTTCAAATGAAGGATACCCAGTGCCTCAATCCTTCAAAATCGTCAGACAGTCCTGCCTCTCAAAATGCATTCATCCTCAATCCTCCAAAATCCTCATGTGCTTCAACACCATTCATCCTCAATCCTCCAAAATCCTTGTGTTTCACCTCAGTCCTCCAAAATCCTTCAAAACCGCCTGGAGAATTTTGGAGGATTGAGGCGGGTTATGGTTAATAGGAGTCACATCCAGACAAAATTTAATTTGTGTCTTCTTCTCTTTCTATCTCTCATTCCCCTCCATTTTTCATTGAATTCCTGAAAGAATCTTTTCCTTTTATTTTCTTGCCACTCAGACTGGCTAAGCATCGGAAGAAAGCTGACCGACTTGTCGTGGACAATCAGGAGAAAGCCTATTGGAAGACGCACCGACCTCCGGTAAGACAAGGCCGTTTGTTACAATGACGTCATGCCCATTTCTGAACAAGAAAATTTCCTGAAGTAACAAATATAGCCACAATTAAATAGAAATACTAAGAAGAAGAAAATAAAACACACACTTCTACGTAAAATTTGATTAAAACTTTTTGTTTTTGAAAATTGTTTTTGTGTGTTTACGGTAACAGCCTAAACATTATCCAGATAGGTAAATGTAGGTAGGAAAATAATTTTATTCAGTAGCTTTTGTTATGTTTGTCTGAAGTAACTTTCAGAGACTGTGTTAAAAGGAACATTGATGTAAATAGACAATATATAGTTTCCTTCACATGTAGACTGGACTATATAAAACCCAGATCCCTCAGCACTTTTGATTTGATTTGATCTGATCTGATTTGAAAACTTTCTGTGTCCTCTACAATCAACCAATGTGAAAGAAACAGATAAACGACAAATTGTGACGCTCACACTGTTTAAAGATGCGCTCCCCGTGCTATTTTCGAATTTTACCTCGAAATTGAGATTGGTTTTTTTCAATTGCTATTTTCCTCAATACAAAAGTTATTCACTATTGAATGAGACATTAAAAGAAAAAAGTTCGCCGATGTTTAATTATTGAATTAATTTCTCCCAAAATTCGAATTATTGGCTGCCAGACAATAATTGGGCTCTCCCTAGAGTTGGTTCATTTGTGCGTAAAATGAAAGCCTGTTTTTCCCCAGAGGGTTACAGAAGCAAAAAATCGGAATAAAGGAGGTTTTTCCCAGTTAAAACAAAACATACAAATTGAAAATTTATTAGAAGAATTTTTTTTCTTCTTTTTTCGAAGGGCAAGGGGTGTGCAACTTTAAGATTTTATACATGTACAGTAGAACGCCACTATAATGAACATGACAGGGTCCATAAAAAAATGTTCCTTATGGTGGTCGTTCGTTATGGCGATTGTGCATTATAATAGAATGGAATATTTCGGGAGCCAAAGGGGATGTTCGTTATAGCCAGATGTTCGTTATAGCGGTGTTCGCTATAGCGGCGTTTCACTGTACATACTATCAATGTATTATGTACCCAAAATAAATTTGACCTGGTTTTCATAAGAGACTTGCATGTAGGGTCACAATTGTGTGCATTACACGTATTTTACTTGTAAATTTATGCACAGTGTGTCCGTGCAGTGGGGAAATTTAAGTGTCTGTAATTCAGAGGCAGAGAAATGATTTGATTGCATTGCCTGCAGTGCTGTGCCTCTCCAACCACTGCCTTAAAATTATAAATTGTCTTTCTTCACTTGTAGTGTAATTGTCAGGGGAAATTATTATGCAAATTGATCGCACGCTTTTATGTACCGCTCTGGGGTACAATTGTACATGTATTAGTTATGTGTCTTTAGAATATGAATCTACAAAGCTCTTTACGTGTGCATTTTTCATGTACCTGATCAATAGGCCTAAATCTTTTATCACAGTGTCATTTGCAATTTGTAGAATGCACTTCTCATACAAGATTGAACTCACAGACTTTTTGAACGCCACACTGAATAACCATTTATATTGGTTGAATGTGGGTATTTAGGTCGAGAAATTTGTATCATGTTTTTTGGGGTGGGGTGGGGAGGGGGCTGGGGGATTAGATTGGCTGCAAAAGCACATGTTCATGTAGCAGTGTGCTTTGTGCACACTTGTTGAATGTACAGTGTATCACTTTGATAATTATTGATTTTTTCTAGTTTTGTGTTTTAATATTTGTTCGCTTAGCAACCTTAATACAAATTTTGGCATGAGACTACATGCATAAAAGGATTATTCAATATTGTAGTAAGGCCACAAAAAAAAACTCGGTCTCTGGTCAGCGCGCGCGTCGATTTTAATAATGCGCATCAACTTTTGTTTTTCTTCAAATTAACACGGAAGCTACAACAGCGCCCTCTATTGCCGCGCCTCCTCAAATTTTTGTACCAAGGAGCACCATGGAATGGGGAAATTGCACCAAGGCAAATGATAAAGTGCACCGAGGCAAATTATGGAGGACACCAATGTATAATAGTACCCACCTTGTCTGTACAATACAAGCTTGAAAAAAAAAAGCCACCCAAAAAAAACAAACAAACAAACGCGTCGCCGCATCGATTCCGGAACTTCGGTCTGACCAGAGACCGACTTTTTTGTTTTGTTGGCCTAATTCATTTTTTTTTATGCGCTCAGTTGTATTGCCTGTTGTGAGATACGAAAATAAGTTGTTTTCCCACATAATGTATATCCTCATATACATGTGCGTGTACAGGTTCGTTTACATATATACACATGCAAATGATACATTTGTGTAATACAGGAATATCTTAGTTGAAAACTATCATTTTATATGGATTCGAAGTAACAAAGATCTACCAATTTGAAATTTCACTTCCCTGAGTATTTTTTTTAACCATTTTTTCACCACAGCCTGGCCAGATCAACTCCTTGGAGAAAGACATCCGGAGATCCTACCGGCCCTTTGCCCTGGTGCAGAGCAAGAAACGAACCGTAGAGGACTTGAAGAAAGAGGTATGTCCAGTAATGAATGCCCATTCTCTCAGATGCATTCCTCTTTGTTTGCCTTCAACAGCTGCCAATCCATGGAAGCGCAAGGTTCAAGATGTGTTTGGTCTTTAATTGAGGGGAAAAAATAATTAAATTTTTGTTGGTCTGAATGTGTGCCTCTGGTTAATTGTAACTTGGACTCAATAGCTATGTTTGTATAACAGATCCAATAGACCTCAGACGTAATGACGTCATGCTTTGTTGAGATTTTTTGCACATGTGAAGCCCTTTCACACTATAAAGAATGCAACACGGCTTCTGGATGGGTCCGGTGGTCTACACAGGGAAATCCAGCCCCGATCGGGACCAGCACCCGATTTCATGTAACTCATCATAACGTCGTTTCCCTAGAATGCATTGCAGCTGCGACGCGTCCTGCGATTCATTTCACAAAACACGTCGTAAGTGCAAGGTTTTTGCGATTCATTTCACAAAACATGTCGTACATGTACATGTAAGTGCCACGCGTCATACATGTAGACCTGTGTATTTATAGCACAACACAGTGTTTGTTATGTGTTTATTCAACGTACAGCAAATAGTCGTCTGATATTCAGTAAAGAGTCGTCGGTGCTCCTCTTGAAAGGTTTTTTAAAACGTAAAACAAAATGGCGGACTTGTGATGCAGTTTTAAAGGAAAACAAGATCATGGTGGACTGTATACATGTAGCTACTTAAAAAGTTCATATAATTCATATTTTCTTCAATGCATTTTCAACCTCAAACACATTGTCTCGGTATGATAGTCTCGTTAATGTAATTTTTATGGCATAAAACTGGTAAAAAAAAGGACTCTTCTTATTTTGCGATGACCACTAGACACGTAACTTGCGACGTGATTTAAGCCGTTGTCAAGGAACTTACGACGCATTCAACACATCGTAAGTTTCGTGAAATGGATCATACGACGCCTTGCAAATGTGTTGTGCGTAGCAACTCGAGTTGAAACGCATTGCAGCGCTTCGTGAAATCGGGTGCAGGGTTGAGAGGCTTTACCCGGGTAGAAAATATTAAGTACATGTATTTAGCACACCTGTGAACACACTGATCGGTGTGACTTGCCTTACCTAGCCATGTTTGATGACACCAAGCTTCCACTTTCGCTGAAGCTGTGTTTGTTTCATCACCAGTAGGCCAAATAATGGTGTGAAAAGGCCTACGTGTGGAGTGACCTTTTGGAACGGTGTTGCTTTGCCACTGATTTCTAGAACCTTTCACACTACTCAAAACGGGTAGGCAAGATGAGAGTGTCAAACAGCTCTACAGTTTTAATCTTGGCTTTAATTAATGAGTATAGCCTATTGAGTATTTTCTATTGTAGTAGGTATCCTTAAATAAAAATGCAATCTGTAATGGATATATCTCTTTGAGTATGGAATTCATCCCCGTAATTAGACAGAATTAAACAATGCGCTATGACATTTGAGTAGATATTATTGGCTTGTCGTCTCCAGTGGTTTTAGCCGAGGTGATCCATGGAGCATTCTAATTCCCTGAGGCAAAGCCGAGGCAAAATAGGATGCTCCAAGGATGATCAAGGGATAAAGCAGTCAATATTTGTTTTACATGTATAATACCTCACCCACAGATTCTGCTTGATTTTAAGCGATAACTGATTAATTTAATCTAAAAACAATTAAAATAATTTCTATTTCAATACGAAATTAGTCGAAAATTTACCTGAACTTTTTCCAAAACACCCCTTCACAAAATGTTTGAACCCAGATCTGTAGCGCTAGCGCTTGGGAACAATACGCGCAACGTGCACACCTGTATGCATTTGCACACAATATCGGTTGCTTATAGTACTTTGCTTGCTATGCGTATAGTACTTTGGTTGGTATGCGTTTCAGTCTTTTTGGCCGTGCACAGCAAGATAGCAAAAATAGCAAATACCATGTGACTTGCTCTCGGCCAATTGAGATACAGAATCTGTGGGGTAGGTGTGATAATAATAGCAATGCCATTCTTTGTACAGCTATTACACTGTCACACATTCTGAATTGTGTCGTCTTCAGGACATACATTTGTAATTCTCATTCAGCTGATTGTAGTTATGTGATGTCACACACTGAACCGACAAATAATAGTAACTGCACGCATCTGCATCGTGTGAAAGACTGCACCCATTCACGGATTCGCCCAACTACAAATGGAAATTTCAAAAATGTGTCACCTGACACATCTTTGTAATAACCTACTTTTGTTTTCTTCCAAATGACAACATGCCAGAAGAAATAATTTCACACTGAGTTTAGTGTCATTACTATCTTTAAACCAAGTAAGCTTTTAAACAATAATTTGGTGGGTTACTTTTTGGATAGCTGCAAATGGTCTTCCTTTCAAGCAGTACCGTTCATTCTCTAATCTCTTCAAAATTATATTTTTCTCTTTAGAGAATTTTCAGCTCGTATGTTTGATTGTAATGAATAACTTCTTTATTTCTACATGTATTTCGAGCATCACCAACACTCGAAAAAGGCTTTTATGATGAGTTGCTTTTGTGCACAAATAGACCTGGGCCCAGTTGTGCTTACTAAAGTTGTGCTTACTATAGCAGAAAATCATGCTGCTGCTTAAGCACTATTTCATGCCGTGAATGTTCTTACAGTTGCGCGCGCATGGAGATTTTTATTGTTACGTCACTGATTTAAGCAAAGTTTTCTTCTGAGGTTAAGCCTGCTTTTGCTGTGCTTACCGCTTAACGGTCCCTTTTAAATAGATGGAGGCTCGGTAAGCACAAAGTCGGCTGTTAAGCAGCGCTATGAAATTGGGCCCAGCTAGGATTGAAATCCAGACTTTAGCTAAAACTGGCAGAAGTTCCTGCAGTTGGAAATAATCACACATGTTTAACCTAGAAAAAAAAAACAAATACAAAGTTAATATTTCACTTGAACCATGGAGCTATAATATAGCTCCATGCTTGAACAAAGTATACCATCTGTTGAAGTACATGTCCATCCATAATGGAGTGTATATTTCACATTTCAATTTAACCCCCAAAGTCATTATATTGTGACAGCCAAGTTAAACAGACCGACTAAATATAGATTTTGCCTTCTGTGGATGGCCATCGGTGTTAACGGCTGATTTTAATATATAATTGTAATAGAATACACTATTAAAAAGACATGCATGCAATCCACGCCATTGTAGTGTAATGAAATCACTGACATTCACTGTGATTGACGGTAATTATATTGATTTTTGTGACCGACAAAAAGCCCTTCTTGCCCAACCAAAAGGATGTAATTCCATCTGTGTATTTTAAGAGAAATCCTGCAAATCTTTTAGGCAGTGGTCCATGTAAAAGTATTATAGTAAGTACTTTTACTGATGCAAAATATAGATTTTCTCATCAATTCCCTCTAATTTGATTCCATCGTTACCTTTGTTATCATGCGGCAGATTGAAATACTGAGTGTCTTTTCCTGCCTGCAGACGAAACGGAGATTTCTATTCCAATTCTCTGATTGTGTAATTTCATATCAGCTTCTTTCCATACTGATCGTTGAGCAGCAGGCCCTTGAGCCTGGCCCGCGCTCCTCTCCTGAATCAACAAGAAAAGAGCTAGACTGAAAGTATGCAAGATCCCCCACCCCCGAAACAGAAGAGCAGATGTTGATCTTGCCCTATTTTTATTTTTTTTTATATATATTATTGATGCCATCAAAGCTTGATGAATTTTTGCTTTTGTTTTTCTTGTTTCCTTTTAGCGCAGATATTACATGTATACAGTTTAGTCATCATAAGTGTAATCATCATAAATAATCTTGAAGAATCTTTTACTGCCTTAATTCGCTGTTAAACATACAACATCCAACAAAGATTTGCAGTTATTACTTTCAAACTGCTCCCGATATTAAACAATTCACAGGAAAAAACATGGATTATAAACTGCACAATCCTCGGTCCAAATCCTATCAGTATGTTTTGCCGACAGAATAGACCTCAATTTTCAGTTCCACTCACCGGAAAAACCATTAAAGTATGAACTGCACAATCCACTGACCGCCAATAATTCTATCAATATGTTTTTCCGACAGAATAGACCCCATTTTTTTTGTCCCACTCGTTGAAATTGAATTTGCCGGTGGTCCATGCTATGGACTCGAACCAGGTCAAACAGAGACGTTGATCAAATTGAACACGGGACAGGAATTGCATCAACTGTCAGATTTCTGCTGTACTGATGCTCCCAAGGATGGCTGCAAACACTACAAACATGTATAATGTACAGATATTGTACTGTTGGCAAGAAGAATACTGCTATTCGTAACAAACATTTGGCTTTGACAAACATCACATTTTGTCCAAGCTGCCAACCCTTCAAAATTTCCTACAATAAAGCCATGTGGTTATTTTAAACTACTGGTACATAGGGGTGCATGTACATGTACCTGTTGTACTTAACTATACAGGGTGAGTCAAAAAACACAAAACCCAAATGTTGGGACTATTATTTTAGTGAAGTTCTGCATGTAGCACTTTCAAAATCTAGGATATAAAAGCCCAATTCATAAGCTTTCTTTTAGTACAAGAATTATTCAAATCACTTAAGTACTTGTCAAGTTATGGAATTTTAAGCACAACCACCTTTTTAAAGTTCTGTCCACGGATCACACAAAAGGTGTGCGTTCTTTCAGCAAAACGAAAACAATTCACACATCCCTATGTGATTTGTTTTCATTTTGCTGAAAGAACACTTACCATATCAATATTATTATAATATCATGGTATGGTATTTGTACATTTGACAATCCCATCTTTACGGACGTTACATTCGGGAGCCAAAAACCAATTTGAAACAACAAAATAAAATACTTGCAGTAAAAGCAAATTTTATATATTTGGCACAACACTAGCTTGGGCCTTAATTAATGTACAACCTGACATTGTTAATGTAGTGTTAGCTGAATTAATTAATGAGGTATAAGCACCGAAAACAACCGTTATGTACATGTGTACGTTACACTAGATTTGTGATCTTCAGTAAGCAATGATAAAAGTCTGTGAACTTTCTTGCAAGAATTTAATGAAATAACTATGTTGTCGTAGATATAGCTTCACTCTATAAAAACACCAATGACATTATGCAAAAAGGAACTTTGATATTATGGATTCATCATGTTTCTGTTGTTATGGACATATGGATGTTACATTAAAATGCTACGGATGTTATGTGTCTGAAATCAAATTATTGCAACGGTTGCACTTGTAGAAAGGTTAACATGTGACTGTGTATATATTTATTGTACAGTATATTCCAATTTATCTCCAGTTTGTTTTTTTAATTTTTCAATTCCCACTTTGTTTTTTTGTGTGTTTGTCCAATGACATATGTGTGCATGTATGATAATCATTTCCTCTTTTGCTTTTGTTTTTGTTTTGTGATTTGTTGTTGTTGTTGAAAATCATAAATCTTGTCCTCAAACCTGATTACTGTTTCTGAAACTATTTAAAGCTCTATTCGTGTTTTGTTTTATCATATTCAATAGGTGACTTATTTACAGAGACGGTCTGCCAAAGCCAAGATCACAACTCACAAAGCTGCAGAAGGGTGAGTACTCAAGAACATTCAATTCGATTTTTGTTTTCCATGCAGGGAGTCTTCAAATATAAATGCCAACTGTCAATTTAGATTCCCTTCGCGTGAAGTCTTCACTATGTGCCATGGTACTTGCCTCTGGCATCTGTGGCAATTAGAAAGACCTTATTTATTTCACACCCCCCCTCCCCCCAATTTGTGCTGATTTATTCCGTGGGGCTTGAGGAGACAAAGGTAAACTTGTTGCATGCGAGCGGTGACTTTTTTGGCGGGTTTTGTTTTTAAGAACCTTTCAGGAGCATTGGGTGTTTCTTGTGGTGTTTTGGGGCATGTTTTTGTCAAACAGAATACACCAGAGGTCTAGAAAGAGAAGTGTTGATTTTTTGGATTTTTTAAAAATTGTAATTTGATCATTCACTGGCTGTTTTGCAGCAGTTTTGGGTGTACCCGACCAGATGTTGTAATGTGTTTTTCCAAAACCAGGTCATTGTTATACAGAGATGCCACTTTTCCAGTGTTAACCGGAATTTTTTTATTTTTTTTTATATCTCACAAAATTGCGTTTTTTCCGGCTGTCAAAATAAACTGGAAAAAGAAAGACAAAGTGTGGAAATGCGTTGATTTTTACCTCGTTAGCGCTCTGGAGTTAATAGGCGCATGCACGGCACAACGTTGTTCGTTGAAGTAGTCTTTAAAACAAGTCTTTTGTTGTTGCCGAGCCTGCATGCGATACAGGCGGCCAACGTACTTGCACATAGTATACAACGGCACTTTGTGCGTGCTTCACCGCGTGTGGGCGTGTTGTGTGCTACATTGTAAGCACAAGTAGCATTCGGCCTGGAAATCAAGTCTATCATTTCAGTTATCGTTGGTTTCCAATCGCAGTGATATATATGTACGTGAATAAAAAACGCCGGATACCAACCATGTTTTCTTCGCGTGCATCGCGTAGTGCAAAGGTCATGTACATTTGTACATGTACACCGACAGTGTTGTGGAATAGTGCATGTTTGGTGTCGAATATTATTACGTTGGAAATTCGGGTAGGCAGAATAAATAATAGGAATTTTGAAAAAGGTCAAAGTGATTGAACGAACCGACAGCTTAGAGGCCATAAAATCAAAATTAAAAAATAAACGGAACTGGGCTTGGCTACAAGATAAAGATGACAACAAGGACTTTGTGTCTGAGTGGCTTTTTCACAAAATATGCAGTTCTGTTTTTGTAAAGCAGCTGTTCCGTTTTTTTTTTCAATCAGACCCAGTTCCGTTTTTTTTCAATCAGACCCAGTTCCAGTTTTTTTCAAGCAGACCCTGTGGCATCTCTGGTTAAAATGTATTTAAAAAACCCACACACACAAACTATACCCAAATAGTACTGCAAGTCATGCATTCAATTTGCAAAGCCAAACTTCAAAGATAATATTTACATGTACCTTTGTTTTCACAAAACTCCAAACCAAAGTCAGTTAAGCTGTGGATATTCTAACAAGTTGCTTTTTTATTGTGAAATCAAGTCGTTGTGAAATTGTGAAATTGAGTGATTTGTATAAGTTGATGTATTCCTTAAGGGCAGTGTGCTGGAGTTGATCTACTTGCTATGCAGCCAAAGAAATTGGAGTCTTGCAAATTTATGGAATTATTTCACCTGAAAGATCTTGTAATCCGGCAGTAAGAGATTTTGAAAATTTGATTTTGAATAGTCTGTGTATGGAAGGGACAGTTCCCCTCGGAATTCTGCGTCCGATAATTGACACCTCCGAACCCAGCTTTGATGATCTCCCTGTGGAGATGGCTCAATCACTCAAGGTTTCAGTCAAGGAAACAAAGACTATTGGCAAAATCGTCGGGATTTGTCAAAGCTTAATGCAAGTGCAACCGAATATTTTTCCGGTAATTGCATGAAAAAATCAACAAAAATAGGTAGTGTGCTCACCTTCCCAGGAATTGTCACCTTAAAGGCATATAGGATCGTTTGCTTTTCATGGATTTTGTTCGTTTACAATAATATTTTACTCAAAATTCACGGAAGACAGTTCAAAACCCAACCTGTTGAAGTTTCAGCTCAGTGGATATTAATAACATTTGTCGAGAAAACGGTGAAAAGCCATGCACAATGTTTTGATCACAAAACACATTTTTGTCTATAGCACTCTTTATTTCCCAAAATCAGTTAGTTGACTGATCGTTGGGAATCCCTACATGTACATTGCTTGATTTCTTCTAAATGACAGCAAGCCAGTTGGAATAATTTCAAAGGGTGTTTAGTACCAGTATGATCTTTCATCCAAGGAAGCTTTTTGATAATAATTTGGTAGGTTACTAAGGGAATAAATATGTGCTTGGCCGGTTTAAGTCAAGTACGTTTAAAACCGGCTAGGGGCCTGGAAGCTGATAATGCGGGGACCAGGCTCCCAGCCGGTTTTAAATACCGGCCAAGCACATATTTATTCCCATTCAAAAATACCTCTCATTCAGAAAGTCAAAACAAGTCAAAAATAAAACATTTCCAAGGATTTTGTTCAACAGTCGTACTTCATGTTTTGTGAAACACCCACTAGCTATGTTTATGGTATGTGCCTCTCGCGGGCAGTACTAAAAAAATCTCCTTATATTGAGACTGGCGCGTGCGTGGGTACTGCGCGATGTGGCGCAGAACACAGCAGTGCCAGAAAAAAAGTGTTTAAAACCAGTCGGTGTTTTATCAACCATGTAAAAACCACCCACATGATGGGTTCTTGACCAATAGGAATGGGTAAACTGTCTTGGGTATTTATGAATTTGGGATAGCTGTTAAACTATACAGTATACAGAAATTCAAGCCAATCTTATATTGCACAAATTTCAGAATAAACATACACATTGAACCTTTTCAACTTGATTCCAGTTTAACTCAGTTGGCAAGAGACAGAGTGAAACAAATTAAGAAATATTCATTAGGTTAATGAATATTGAATAATCAAAATACACTACCCCAAAATGTCAATAAGATGGAGGGCAATGTGAAAGTTTGGGCAAATTGTCAACCATATGGTCAAAATTTACACAAAACGATGACTGCCAAAAATGGTGGCCAATGTTTTGGCAATTTTAGGGCTTTTTAAAATTTGAGTTCCATGTAAATAAACACAGCAGTAAAATTGCCTCAAACTACCAGGATATATATTTTCATCAATCTTGTGTACTTAGCTTTTCATTATTGCATGTGAGCAGTACATGTACAAATGTACAAGTATGCTCGATCATGCCTACGGTAGAAAAATACCAATAAAAGTATATGGTGCATAAAAACATACGCACGCACACAGCACGGGAGTTTCAAATTTGATTTGCTCTCTTTGTGGTGCAAATGCAGGTAGTCCATTACAAAACACACTGATGTCACTCCCTTCAGCACTGTTAAAGGAAAGGCTGAAAAAATACAGATGGGAGAATTTATTTTTCTTCATTTGGTTAAAGGTAATATACCGGTACAATTACATTTACAAACATAAAAAAACAAAACTACCAAATTTTTATATGAAATACCTTACTTGACTGTAAGTGAATAATAGTCTCAAGCATCCTGTGAAATCACGGCACCGAGTGTGCTGTCATTTTCAAGAAACGTGGAACTTTTGTTTCATTTTCCAATGATGGTTGGCCGACCATCATTGTCGACAAAACTGACTTTTTGCAAATACTGCCCCCAATTCACTAGGTAGTCCACATTTTGTTTATAATGGGTTACACATCCGTGAACGAATGGGAACCAGCTATTCTGGTCTCCTGACCTGACAATTCCCCGAGACGTCTATACACTGCTCTGTTTTGTCTGAAGTAGGGTCAGGGAACCAGACTACAATACAGAATTTTGTTTGTCGGTTTTTCCATCATCTATGAACACAAAACTTTAAACAGGTCAGTATAACAATATTGCTATAAAATACAAACCCCCAAATCCATCCATTTATGAAAATTACAGCAAAAGCAAGTCGTATAATACGGTACCTTTAAGCCTAGAGGTTCAGTACATGTACGTAAATTCCACTATATCGTTGGATTAATTTGTGAAATTGACTCTATATTAAGTGCATTCCTTTAGCCTGCAGATATCGGGGCATGTTTCCATGGCCCTTACTACATGTACATGTACAAACATCTTTTTGACGTCATAGCGATGCCTAGAATTTTGGCATTTATTTTGTGCGTAAATGGCAAACCAAGCAATTGTGTGTCAGTCTGCGTTTTGCACATCAACCACCCAGTGACTCCAGCGTATTAGCGCAGGACAGTGCTGCTGGTGCATGTAGTTTGTTTTCAAAACCCCATGACATTTATTCTTTACTATTTTTGTAAAAACAAAGTTGTTTGGCAGTCAGAAACTTTGTATGGTTTCAAAACTATAGTTTTAGAACATTAAAGGAATTACCCTTCGTCCATGTATTATAATATGAGGGCATTTCTATGGTGTGGGACATTCATATTTGATAAGGCAACAGTGTGCACACTAAAAGTGATAATCATAAAAGTGGATTTTAATTATGATAAAGAATATCAGTCAGTCACTACAATGATTTTAAAAAAGAAATTGTTCAACTTTTTTTGCTGTTGCAGAAATCAACTGGAAACACCAAAATGATGTTTCATAAGATGTATGTTTCATAAGATGGAATTTACATTGGAGTGATGTAAATTCAATATTGCTTTTTTTGTGGTTGAGTGTTTTCTGCACTAATATTAATAAGCAAGAGGTCGTTGGTTTGAGTCCCACCCGATTAGTCAGTAATGTTTTTGCTCATACATGGAATGACTCGGGACAACACTGAGTATACACTGTTTAAGAAAAATGTTGGCGTAAGGGCTAAAAATAACACACCATTGTTGAATATACAGGGTGAGTCAGAATGATTTGGATCCCAAATCAAAGAAAATATTAAAAATATGTAGCAATTATCAAAACAAGTGCAAAGGAGATATGTTATAGGCTGGTAGTTTGGACATATCTGGTGAAAATTCATGTATATCCATTGTATAATTTTTCAGAAAGCGCTAGCAAAGAACACAGGCTTTTTAGCCCGTGTTCCATGGTTCCACAAATTTATTGAAATCGCGTACTGATGTGACTGCATTTCAAACAATGCAGTCGCATCAGTACATGTTTCATTTGTGGCATTTTGATTTTTTAAAGTTTCAACAGTACGGTTTATATTTCCTTGGAATTTGCAAATATCTTCCTATCAGTTGTAAAAGCAAATAATCAGTTTATCTGAGACACCCAGAATATTATATGTCTTTGAGCACAGTTTCTAATACTGACTGGGTGTGGTTTCATAAGGGTCAGGTTTCATAGATTTCCAAAGGGATCAATTATAAGAATGTTTTATATCCATTTGTTGGTTTTGTTGTTGGATGACAACACATCAGTCAGGTTTTGTTTACCACTCATTTCTCAAAGGCAAATATTGCATTTTCCCCAAAAGTATTAGCTACCAAATTATTATCAAAAAGCTTAATTGCTTGGATTGGATTGGATTTTTGAGAAGCCATTGATGCCCTTGGTGCCAACAGGCTTCAAGACCTACATGTATACCAGTTTGGCCTGGCTTGATTTGTACAGTGCTCTGTACTTTAATAGCATCAGCATTAATTGGTGCCGGTGCCTAGGGCAGATACCTACATGTAGGGCCTATGGTACACTGGTGCCTAGGGCCTACGAAACACTTAATCCGGGCCTGATCAGTCAATTGACTGATTTTTTGGAAATACAGAGTGCTAGGGACGAAATCTTCTTTCGTGATTAAGGGTTGTGCATGGTTTTTCACTTTTTTCTCGAAAAGTGTAATATCCGCTGAGCTGAAACTTCAACAGGTTAGGTTTTGAACATTCTTCTTTGGATTTTGAGTGGTGATATCATTAGAAACAAACAAAATACATGAAAAGCAAATGATTGTATACATGCGTTAAAAAAAAATCCCTTTTTCTGTTCAGACATACTTGCTGTCTTCAAATATACATGTACATACAATCCACATTTGGTTCTTAACATTGCATTTAGTAAGTAGTGTTTTCAGTATTACAAAAGTTTCTCAGGGAAAGGAAAGTCTAATAACAAATGGCATAAATACTCCATTCAGCAGTTTCTTTTGCCTGTGATATTAAATGCCTTGAAGTGATGCACATTACAAGGGATGTTATTAAATCCGTCTGCTTGTTGAAAGTGCTATAATGCAGAAAAATATTAATAAATAAAAAGGAATATGACAAAATTATCCGTGTAGTGCCAATCCCATGGTAACCGTGCAACGCGCATTACGGACCAGTGGGCGCTAACGATACAAACCATAATAAACAAGGCCAGTGGCTGGCTGGTTCCAATCCGTTTCCATGGCAACCATCATAAACAATGCTGGTAAATATTGATTGCTATGGTAGGATGTAATATTTTTTTTAGGGGGGGGGGGAGGGGTTTGTTGCGTTTTAACCTTGGGCAGCTGAATCCAAAACCCTGGAAATGATCCACGGAGGAAATGCTCATTAAGAGGTATTGTGCTCTTCGTGGTGCTCGTATTTCTTAATTACCGTACACCACCACACAGATGCCCAAGTTTTTTTCTCTGTGTTATTACATTAAAGGGTCCATGACATAAATTGTCGTGTCCGTGCAACAAGGTCGTATCTCCTAAACTGGCATGTTATGTCATGTCAAAAGGTCGTACATGTATGTGGCTTAAAATAACCTGGATGTACACACAAAGTCAATGGACGTCGCGATATGCGAGATACAACCTTGTTGCAAGAATTGTATTCGTGCGAGATACGACTTTGTTGCAGAATGGAGTTATGACCTTGTTGCACTGATGCGACAAAATTTACTTTAGGAACATATTTTCTACAACTTTCTACTCATCTTAAATGCATGAAAACTACCGTTTTTTGGGGGGGGTAATTTTATTGAAAAAGTGCACTTTGAGGGCACTGTTGCTGTGATGTAATTTCAGGAAGACACTGTTCAGTTCAGGGGGTTTCTGTTTAAATTGTGATCCCACAAATTTGCTTCTTGAAAATATTTGTGAGAAAAGTTTGCTCATTGGCTTACTGCCATGTACTGACTAAAGAACAAATCATCAGAGAAAATAAAATTTAACAACAGCAAAATATCCAGAATTCTGGCAACTGAAATAGCTGCAACATTGATGTTTCTGCCTGAAATGACATCACACTTTTGCTCATAAATATGGAAATTTGCATAAGCATGAAAACCAAAATGGCACCAAAATACCCTTGAAACTAAAATGAAAATTGAAAATAAGTTTACATTGTAAATAGGACACAAAGGTGCATTTTCAAGGATTTTATAAACAAAAAACTACATTGCATGGGCCCTTTAAACCTTCTTTGCAGATTCTAACACAACTTTTCTGTCAGGGAGACACAACTGTATTATCTGCTCATGTTCAAATGTGTTTTGAGTCCAGTTGCTGTCACAAATTTACGTTCAGACAATCAACATTGCATTTGATAGTTTTGTTGTGAATTTTTAAAGAGAGGTTTTGAGTTGAAGCTACGAGTCCATTTACTGACGATTCCCTCCATCCAACTTGCCTTTGACAATGTATCAATTATTGGTGAGAGCTTTCTCACAAATGTCCTTGAAATGTCAAGTAGTGACTAAAAGCTATCTGTTTTGGTTATTAGGCCATCGTAATTGTGTTTCTAGATGAGAGAAGTGTTCTGTATCTATTGTTAGTGTCTGTTCACAATAACTTTGAATACACATGGATATTTTTTTTGGGGGGGGGGAGAGGGAGGTGAGCCTTGGTTCTATACGCCGCAGAAGTGTGACGTCACGCGGCATCGTCTCCAATAGTGACCATTCACGCAATGTCTCATCCGCCCTTTTTACCGTACGTTTCAAATGGGCGATTAAGGTGAACATTTTCGAGTTGAGATTTCTCAGTTAGACATTTAGAAAATGGGACAGAGCTTCATAGCTGACTGTATTCATCTCTGAGAACGTGACGGATGCTGATATTAATTTTTTTCTACGGATTAAAAAATTGATGAAAAAGTGGGCACCTTAGCGATTACAGCCAGGTTTGTGTGGAACGGGTGACCTCGGCAACGCATGACCTCGGCAGTGTAGGATGTAACCACTTCTACAGCATAGATAAAATGGGAAATAAAAATAGCGGTGTGCTGGCATATAAAAACACCAATAATGTATCCTTGGGTTTGTCGTGTTTTTAAACTGTAATTTATAATTCCATGGGGACTCAACCATTATGACAATGGGTTACTGGTTAAAAGATATACCAGTACAAGCACACCCTTGTTACAACCCTCCCCCCTTCAAAAATTTGCAAGATTGACTAAACATGCATAATATACTTAGAGAATTTTTCATGAACATGTAGATGCTGTAACCAAAATGTATTACAATTAGATATGTTGTACACAAAGTGTTTCAGAAACTACAAAACAAAACAAAAATATAGACATGTATTAGAACATTTAAAATAAAATTTAAGTTTAAAAACAAAAAAAATATATAAATTCATGTATTTAGAAAGGAGGATAGGGTTTATCTTTATGGGGAAATAAATTTTTAATCATATTTACATATTTAGTCATTTAGTCGTCACAGCATTCATCAGCACTTAATGTAATTGCTTTTACCTTCAATTCATGCGTCCAAGCTTTCATGCTCTTAAAATAAGCGCTTTTAGTTAAATTGCTCTCCCCGTATTGATTAATCATCATATTTTATAACAAGGGTGTTTTGCAATCTTTATTTTGTTCTTGCCACTTCACTGACGGGCAATTAATATGCATAGATATATTATACACATGCTGTGACCTTTGGCCTGTGGCTGTCGGTTATTGTTGAGGCCTTGGTTGCCATGGCAGCATATGGAAAGAAATGGGTCGCTGCTAAACATTTCGGGCGTCTGAGGTCCAGTCTTAAGTACATGTAAACACTGGTCGTATGTGTTGAGCATGCTGTTAGTGTGTGCAACCCGTACAGGGTAGAATTGGCTAGTCAGAGATTTCCATTATGGAAATGTTTAGTTTTTCTGTAGTTGAAGAAATTATAAATTCTGCTTTAAACGGTTAAAAAAAATCTGCATTGTTGGAAAAAAGATGAGCTTTTCATTTACCATTCCTTTTTTTAACAATTTTGCCATGAACATTTCTGAACAGATCCAGTTGAGGCTGTGACTTGTGTTGAAAAATCTCTTTTGTTTAATTGTGCTTTCGTTTGTTTGTGCTCGGGCCATTATCCGCGTCCAGGACCCTTGCCGGTTTTAAACGTACTTGGTTTAAAACTGGCCAGGTACATATTAAGTCCCTTATTTACAGTTGATACATCATCGGTGACAGTGGAAAATAATTCATTTAACAAACCTTCCCTTTTGAAATAGGAATTAGTTATGGAACTAAACACAAAGGTGTGACACAAAGAGCAAACACAGAGATTTTTCAAAACAAGTCAAAACTTCACAAATTTCCAATGATTTTATATTCAACAATTTTTGTTCATGTTTTGTGAAACACCCCTCTTGCCATGTCTAAAATGTGCTTGAAATGTATTGTCCTAAAATCTCCTTATAATCTCCTTATATGGAAATTGGCGCGTGGCACGTAGTGCCTTGATGTGGCCTAGAACGCAGCTGTGCTTTTACCAGCAGTTTAAAACCACCCATGTGACAGGCTCTTGACTAATATAGGAATTGTTAAATTGGTAAATAGAAAATTGGTAACGTACATGTATAAATGAATATTCATTCAAAACAGTTGTAGCTAGACGAAGTACGTGATAGAGAAATTTCATCCTTAATATTTTTTAAGACTTGTGTTAAACAGTGCCCCCAAAAAGGACAGCATATCCGTAACGTACATGTGCATACAAAATTAAGCCAAAAATCCAACCATAAAAATGCCATTAAACTCAAAGAGGATGGAGTTGATTTACATGCAGTTATTTTTAATGCTAGGCTACTTTCTGGCAGCATAGAATGTTTATGTAAACGGGAGGATTGATGGATGTAGGTTCAACTTCCAAGGGTCAGACATGCTTGAGAAGATGCTACACATATGAGTACATAAATACGCTGCTGAAAAGTACATATGGGCAATTCCATGAGAATGTGGACATACAATGTAGCTGAAAATGGAAAATTTATGAAATCTTCAAAACTATAAGCACCATAACCTCAAATGTGGTACAAATTAAAGGGGGCAACAAGACCTGTCATTTGAATGATGTGCCAGTGACATGGAATATGGTTAAGTGTATATTTTTTTTTAACTGGTATTTTGCCCAAGATTATGGATTCTGGGACCTTGTTTATGTATGCAATATGCAAACTTGTGTTATTGTGTGTTGCTGGTTTTTAGGAAGAGAAAAGGGTTCATACATGTATCCCATGCCGAAAGATTTTGTTTTGATAATTAGTTTCTTAAGTGCTTAAACTTGTAGCTCCACAGGCAGACAAACTGTCATGTGAGTTACTGTATAACGTGAGTTACCAAAACACATCCCTCTGGAGATTTTATGATTGATAATTTTTTACAATTATAATGGTAGAGTAGTATGACTTATACTCTAATGATGTAAGGGCACTAACAAGATTTTTCCATCTGTGCACAGTATGAGGAAAACTTGCAAATTATGCAAGGTATTTAAATTTTTTTCATGTTCTTTGTGTGTAACGTGAGGGTTACCAATTTAAAAACTTATTGCCAAACCAATAGAAGGTCATTTTGTTGGCGTTTAGTCACTTCATTTCAAGGGATCTTCTGTGGGGAAAAAACACACCCGAAATGCTTTGACTTTATACAGCACAGAGTAATTGCCCTTCCAAATGTAATGTGAGTTGGCATGGAATTTCCCGTATGTAAATAATAAGTTGTTTATTCTAGAAATGACCGTACAATTTGCATGCATACTTAAATAGAATATGGGGAATATTTGCATTATATTTGCGGTACAATTACATTTACAAACATCAAAAAACAAAACTACCAAATTATTATGAAATACCTTACTGGACTGTTAGTGAATGACAGTCTAAAGCATCCTGTAAAAACTAGCTTTTTTCAAATACTGCCCCCAATTTACCATATTAGTCCGCATTTTGTTTGCCATCGATTACACACCAATGAACTGATACAAGCCAGCTAAACTGGTTCCCTGACCTTAAAATCCCCTGACGTCTACAAATTGCTCCGTTTCATCTTAAGTTGGGTCAGGGAACCAGACTACAGTAACATGATTGTTTTTCCAGCATCTACAAACACAAAACTTCAAACAAGTCAGTTTAAAACAATATTTGCTATGAAATACTAACCCCCCAAATCCATCCATTTCTGAAAATTACAGTGAAAGCAAATGTTGTATATTCCCTTTTTACACGTAAGCTTTTCTAGATTGGCTGACGTGACTGTCTCCATGTGTTAAATTGCTACAACACTGATTTGCATTTTGTGCAGAATTGGTTACGTAAGGCCTCTCAAGATTTGTATTGTGTCTCTGTGTTTGCAAATCTTTAATAGGCTCATCTGCATTCTGGCTGATCAACCAGGGACTGATCACGGGCAGATCCAATTAGAGTGTTGGTCATAAAATATTTAAAGGGAATATCCAACATTTGTAAACATCAAAAAACAAAAGTACCAAATTATTATGAAATAGCTTACTGGACTGGTAGTGAATGACAGTCTTAAGCATCCTTTAAATTCATGGCACCTGGTGTGCTGCATTTTTCAAGAAAAGTGGTATTTTTGTATCAATTTCCAACGCTGGTCCGCTGACCAGCGTTGGAAAAAACTGGCTTTTTTAAAATACTGCCCCCAGTTTACCAAATTTAGTTAGTCCGCATTTTGTTTGCAATCGATTACACGCTTATGAATGTGTACATGCCAGCTAGACTGGTTCCCTGACCTTACAATTCTCCGACGTCCATAATTTGCTCCGTTTCATCTTAAGTGGGGTCAGGGAACCAGACTACAGGAACATGAGTGTTTTTCTTGGTTTTTCCAGCATCTGTGAACACAAAACTTCAACAAGTCATTGTAAAAATATTTGCTATAAAATGCTAACCCCTATATCAATCATTTCTGAAAATGACAGCAAAAGCAAATGTTGTAATTATTCCCATTTTACATGTAGGCTACATGTAAGCTTTTCTAGATTGGCTTCCTGAGCTTTTCTACATGACTGTCTCCACCACTGATTTGCATTTTGTGCAGAATTGGTTACGTAAGGCCTCGCAAGACTTGTATTGTGTCTTTGTGTTTGCAATTGTTTAATTGGCTCATCAGAATTCTAGCATATCAACCCAGGGACTGATCATTATCCAGTTAGAGTATTCATAAGTACTTAAAAGGGAAGGCCCACTTTTAGTTACCCTTTGGGAATAAATTAGATTTTATGATGTTTAATTTGACCTTATTTTTGAATGGATCCGATGTGCTCCTGAAGGAGCTGGGTTCTGCTGCCCCCCCCCCCCCCCGAAAATCTTGGAAATGTAACATTTGATTTTGTCGACTGTGGGTTGCAAGAAGAGACATCTATTTTTATCAGATATTAAAATGAGCTCCATCAGACAAAGCTTTAAAAAAAAATTGTGGTCATTATAACATCTCATACTTCCATCTGTAAGGGAGTGCGTTTTCTAGTAAATGTTCACTGAAAACGAGAGATTGTTTGTGGCCCATTCCCTAGGAAGTTTGAGAATTCGGAATGTCTAATAAAAAATTGGTGTCAAAACAAATATATTGGATGGGAAGGGGGGGATTCTGCAGCCCCCCCCCTCTCCCCTGGCACTTTTACAGAACAACCATTAAATTTTCACTGTTTTACAGTTCAAGACACCATCCAACTGCATGACAGCTCATAACAACTCCATGAATTGTCTCAACTCGTGTCTTGAATTCTTTTCTTAAAATTTCCATCCCCCCCTTTCTCCCTGCAGGATGATGCGACGATGCAACCGCTACGCAGAGCATGACCCGTTCCTGGCCGGGGCGCAGCCTAGCAACCCTTGGATAACAGACGACACCACAATGTGGACGCTCAACACTATGCTGTGAGTTTCACTGAGCGCACCGTCAATAAAAGCCTGTCGATTAACTTTACGTCAAAGCTTCGGCCATGCAAATTTTAGATCTTGTTTATTTTTGAATGGATCCACCAAACAATATTGTACAGTCCTTAAATAAATGTATAGATGTTCATTCCTTTCAGTGATAAATGAAATGGATCAGCAAAGTGATGAAGATTTGTAAAATGTTTCTGTTTAAATTTCTGTAGTTTTAAAGGAAGGCAGGCACTATTGCAAGGCATTGAAAACCTGTCAGTGGCTGGTGGCTGGAGTACCTGAAACAAGAATAAAGTTTTGGGTGGCCTAGTTAAACACATTTTACTGTTGTTTGCGTGCGGGTGTTTCATGTGATTGTGGTAGTGAAATATATTGCACTCTCTTGTGTATTAATATTGAAAGGCATTTTGAAGCCTCGTATTTTGATTTTCAGCTTTCAACAGTAAACAAGAAGATTTTGTTTTTGTTATTTGTGCATGTCCTCTCTCAATGAAGATTAGGAAACCAAGTCAAGAAACACGTTTGTTATCCACATGATGTTGATCAAGTTTTTCCTTAAGTAAGAAAATGACAGTATACAGAGACAGCCATCCTTGGATCAAACGTGTATGATAGGAACATGGTTTTGTTCTTAATATCGATGGGAAGTGATATTTGAAACATTTTCTGGGATTTAATTTTTTTCAGAATAACATTGAAAGGAGAAAGGAGCTATCAAATAAAAGTTATGATGCACCACTCAAAGAAAAGCACAGATAAGCTGACGTCTGTCTGAAATGTTGAGTCCACCTCGGAGCCCAAAGGAAATCATTACTTTATCCCACAAAACAATTGAGTTACATTATTTTATCCTAGAAATCTTTGTGATTTGAGCATATCAAAGAGATATCAACTTTTATCTTGATACTTGTTTTTCCAAGTAAGTAAATCCAGATGTGCAATTGAAAATACTGTCAAAAATGTAAAAGGTTTTGGTTTAATGTGTTATTTGGTGGTTTTAGAACTGTTTGTCAATTTTTAAAAACTGTGCTAATGGAGAATATGTTTTTACAGCTAAGGCTATGCATTATAGCAGGACAATTTTGAAAGAAGCCTATTGGAGAACAATTGGAGTTGGGGATAATTTCAGCTACAGTTTGGAAACTTGCAGGGGTTAACAACTACATGTACAATGGTCTTTTGATCGCAAAGTTCAATGGCAGTGCCAAATTATTCAGATTTTTGCTATTGTCCTGCTATAATGCATAGCCTTAACTGTAAAAACATATTCTCATTTTGAAAGAAGGCTAATATTCATCCTTGTGTTTTTATGTTGAATTTCCAGGGTAGACACGCCCACTGAGCGGCGGGTACGTCGCTGGTGTATCAGCCTACGGGAGCTCCTGCGTGACGCCACGGGCCGGCATGAGTTTGAGATGTTCCTGAAGAAAGAGTATAGTCAGGAGAACATCCGGTTCTGGCAGGCCTGTGAGCAGCTGAAATATGCCCCCCAGTCCTCCGTGCCTGAGCAGGTGCACGAGATATATAGGTGATTTATCTCTCCTTCTGTATTTGTTTAAAAAAAAATATTAATATCGTCAATAGCTTGTCGGCAACCTGAGGCTATTTGTACAGAAAAGAACATAGTCAAGCTACTGCAGATTAGAAGTAGGCAGATGGGAGTTTGGGAACATGATGATGAAAGGCATATTACATCTACCCGGTAGGATCATTTGCTTTTTCATGGATTTTGTTCATTTCAATAATAACACCACTCCAAATCCAAAGAAGAAGGTTCAAAACCTAACTTGTTGAAGTTTCAGCTCAGTGGATATTACTCTTTTTGAGAATACAGTGAAAATCGTGCACAAACTTTTCACCACAGAACACGATTTCGTCACAAGCACTCTTTATGTGCAAAAATCAGTCAGTTGACTGATCATAGGAAATCGCCTACCGGTACATCTCTTGATTATTTCTAAATGACAGCAAGCCAGACGGAATAATTTCCCGGTCGTGTTTAGTACCAGTACGATCTTTAATCCAAGTAAGCGTTTTGATAATAATCAGTAGGTTACTTTTTGGATGAATGCAAATGATTCTATATGTTGAAGTTTTGCTGTCCTATTAAAATTGATACTGCCCAGCTTTTCGTAACAGTAACACCACCCTTTTTACATTTTTAGCCAAACAAAAAGATTGTGTGACCACATAAATTCCAGATGATTTAGAAAAAATGTCAAAATGTGGAAAATTAAGCAATGTAGTATAATGGAAATCTCTTGTCATTACCACAACACAAAGGTTTGAAGTCGTGAATATAAATTGACATCTTGAAAGAGTACCATATGAAATGTTTACTTGAAAAAAAGAAGAACTGGAGTAAAAACAATTAGAAAAGGTTTAAAAATCATATTTGTATCTGATTGCCATTTGTGTTCAGTTAGCAATTTTAAAGGTAATGCACAACATTTGCAAACATTAAAAAAACTAAACTACCATAGTATTATAAAATACCTTACTTGACTGTAAGTGAATAATAGTCTCAAGCATCCTGTGAAATCTTGCGCCTGGTTTGCTGTCATTTTCCAGAAAAGTGAGATTTCATCCTCTGAGAACTTAATTCTGCTTTTGATTTTAAGTGAAAACATTGTGTGTATTGCACATTAATTTGCAGGGAGTTCCTGGCCCCTGGTGCCCGCTGTGAAATCAACGTGGATGGTCGGACCGTTGAGATGACCCAGCTAGCTCTACGCAAGCCTAACCGCTTTGCCTTTGAGGCGGCCCAACACCACATCTTCCTTCTCATGAAGAAGGATAGCTACCCCCGGTTCCTGCGATCCAACGAATTCAAGAAACTGCTGGCCAACGCCATGCACACCAACACCAAGAAGAAGTAAGAAGGCTATATTATACTCCTTTTATTTTGGGTTATTTCCTTCACCGATGTGACTGCCCAGCTTTTGCCCTTCACCAACAAAAATTTTAGTTCTCCCTAGGAAAAATTGCTTAAAAGTCACAGTGAAGTTCTTTAGGATTTCTCTTTGGCTTCTCCCAAATATTCAAGTTTTATGTCACTAGGGCAGTCCTAAAGAAGGAGTTTTAAAAGATACATGTCAGTTTAAAAGACATTTTGATGTTTTTAGTACATGCTGTTAAAGACATGATTGCTAAACTAATCCCGGTTGATACAAGAAATCAACAGTACTCTTTGTTTTGAGGATAATGAAATACTTGTTTACCTGTTAGAGGATTTTTGTGTGTTGTCAGATAGCAAAGATGTAAGACAAAACATATTTGAAAATGGCACTTATGCTAAATCAGTGACAGTAATAGCCATCCTTTAAAACGGTAATTGAACTTATTCAAGTTGTATTTGAAATCAGTCAAAATATTTAGGAGCAATAGACAATGTCAGCGTTTGTTGCTAACTAATGAACTAACGGAGAGACACGATGATTTGTTGAGCTGCTACCCACAGCTAAAAAGTGTACATGTTGTAGTAACACCAAGGTTCATGGAATCAGTTGCTGATCTGCTTCTCTCTCTTGCTCTATGTGACACAGATTCTTTCCCTTTGGCCGGAACTTCATGCGAACGGCCAAAGTCACGCCCGATGCCACACCCATGGCCCTCAGGAGGCGGGGCAGTCTGGGAGACGAGGAAGGGGAGGGGCAATCCATCGGTGAGACTGGCATGGTGCATTCACTGAGTGCCAGCAACCTGCAAGACTACGAAATGACTAAAATGTAAGTACTTCCAGCAACCACCTCAACATTTCCAACCTAACACAATCATGGGCTTTTAGGACCCAGCAACATCCTTCACATTTCCTTTTTTTTAACTCTAATTTCTCAAAGGATAAAACTGCGGCCAGACGTCGGACATTTACCAAAATTTTGTATTTTTAATTGCATTTTAAAGCTTGAAATTGATTATGCCTTGTCACTTTTGTCAAAAGCAGTTTGTAATAAAAATAATATTAAGGTGTTAATAGTACTTTATAGCAAAGTCTTAAAGCGCTTCACAATATTACCCATTTCGTCAGGCCATGAGACCACTTTTCTACAGCCAAGATCAGCGCAATCTGGCCTCTACCCTCACTGGTAACCATTTATACTCCTAGGTAAAGTTAGGCAACTGTTGTTAGGTGTCTTGCCCAAGAACACAAGCCACATGTGGAACCCATCATGAGTCAAACTTTGTAACCCTCTTCTTACCCCTATAAGTAGTTTTGCTAGGAATCTTCCTGGTTTTTTTTGGCCGGATTTGGGTGGTCAGGCTTATGAAATAGATTTAAACCGTATTTTGCTGTTGACCATTTCAATCCCAGACCCATTAAGTTTGGAGCCTTCCAAATCAGGGTCCTACAAATCACAAAACTAGACCGTAAAGCCAAAATCTAAGACAGCCATTGACAAAGCTGAAATGTACTCAATGCCCATGTGGTATCTCGACCAAGATTGTGAATACTCATCTTTCAGATATATTCACTTTTTTCATCATATTCCTCACCCTACCCCCAAAGATTGTACATTGCAACAAGGATATTACTAATTATTTTCTTGACAGATACAATCCTGCTGTACAGAATGGTCACAGTGCTGAGGACAATAACATCAAACAGCCCAAGAAATCAATAAGGTACAGCTATAGAGTATAAGTTACTTTTCTAGTGTACTGTAATAACATCACTACTCGGGTCAAGGTTATGGGAATGGACTTCAGCATAAAATCCCAAGTTTTGCTTGGAGTGTATGGAAGCATCTCTAAATTCATCGACGTCGTCGTCGGTCTCCTTCTGTCTCGAGAGACAATGGTCTACGCCATAAGCTGATGAATCCAAAGTGCTTGAGCGGCGTCTACTGTGGCTGAACAGCCCTATCCTTGAGTGGCAATCCCTCCTGCTGACTTTGCAGGTGTAGATGGATTGGGATGGGGTAGCTAGCGGCTGCTTTCCCCTTCCTGCGCTGTCTTTTGTCAGTGAGATGTGCCATGCGCTGCGCCTCGGCACACCTGATGCCCTCCTGCACGATCTGCTTCCAGCAAGAGCGTTCCTCGGTAATGTTCTCCAAGTCCTGCACCTTTATCGCTGCAGCAACCAGGTCTCTCTTGCAGACGTCTCTGTAGCAAAGGTGGGGGGCGGCCTGTGGGATGGGAGCCAGTCTCCAAGTATCCGTATATTCAGTTATTAAGTAATAATACAATAAATTAGAGCAATAAGTAATAAAGAAATAATAAGTGCGGTGGTTTCGTGGTCTGGAGCATTGAATTCATGTCTGCAGGTAATTCTGCAGGTTGTGGGTTTGAGTCCAGCCTGGGGTCAGGTACATGTGCCCTTGGGCAAGGCACTTTGTCACTCATTGCTTCTCCCCACCCAGGAGTAAATGGGTACCTGTGAGGGCAGAGATGGTTATTGTGATTTATTTTAGCTGGCATGTGCCAAAATGGCAGCATCGAGCTGTAAACTCCCCAGGGAGCTGATAGGTTGTCTTTGGAATGTTTCATTGGCCCCATGATCAGAGTAATAATGATGTAGTGCCTTGAGCATCAATACTGGTGGATATGTGCGCTTTATAAAAACACTTTATTATTATTAAGTATGAAGTAATGCAAACACCTAATGCAAAACCCTTGCACTACTACACTCTCAAAAACAATTCAATATTTGCTTCAGATCATGCCCATGCTTAGTGCAATAACAGAAACAAAGTGGTGAGTAGATACACACGCTAAACAATGCCAAGCTTACCCCCAGATGACCACTCTTGAAATAAGTGTATTCTGAGTCTTTTTACTGAGAGTATATTTTTATTCCATGTCCAGGTTTTCTTCATTACAACCACTCCACTCGGCCGCCTTGGTGCGCAACGGCTCCCTCACCAGGCTGGAGCTGGCCAGCCAGAACGGCCTAGCCGAGAGGGGGGAGGGCGGAGGCCGAGACAACGGCGCCCACGTCACCACGACGACATTCACCGTCAGTAGCAACGGACACCACGGCAACATCAACAGCACCTGCCAGCTGTTCACCGTGCCCTCGTGCACCCTGCCCACCAAGAAAAGCCTCATCACGCCCTGGGAGGAGGACGGGAGCTGACCCTAGGGCAAGAGGGGTCAAAGGTCGTAATGTTAATGTTAACCTCTGGGCAAGTTTGATCAAGAAGAACCACTCAATGACTCACTTCCAATTTGTTACACTGGTTTTAGACTGGCATTCCAGAGACACGCTAAACTAAATTATTCTGACGATCTGAGTTAAGTGAATGGAGAATAACAACTTTTGAGCAACCTCATCAAAAGATCGACTGTTGTAGTTGTTTAGAATGACCCCAGGGTTTTGTCAATGAACAAGATTAGGCAAGCCTGGGTCTAGATAGTCATCTGAGTGAATTTTATGTGGCCAATGTGAGGCTTAAGCAAGTCTTAGTCACAGAGGTCAGAAAGAACAGTCAGTCAGTCAGTCAGTCAGTCAGTCAGGTACCAGTGAGTCAGTCAGGTGGGCTGACCCTCTCAGACCAGGCAAAATTGAATACATAACATTCACTTGTCACAAACCCAAATCTGCTTTGGTCAACCTGAGTCGCTCTCGGGGCTTGTCTCAGTTCATATGCGGAACGAGTTCCGGACATGTCCTGGACATTGCATTGGGTAGAAGTTGCAGAATTCAGAACAACTTCTCCTGCAATCTTCCTACAATGACGTTATCAGTATTGGCGAGGCAAGGAATCGCTAATGAACATTTCCCTGGAGCACGTCCGGGACAAATGCAGAGCTTCTTCTGGGCAAGTGAATGAATCTACCCTCAACTTGTTCGGAATTGAGACGGGCCCTTAGTGTAATTTGGTTGACTACGACTCTTGGACGCCAGTCTGATAACAGGTGTTTTAATAGCTCACATCTGCTGGTATGTGAACATCAGTAGTCCAGACACAATCAAATATCATTGCAATACCTCTTGGGCCTGGCTCCCTGCTGTACATTACATTGCATGCAGCCATCGGTAACCAGTGATGCAACCAACCTCCATGCACTGGTTCCAAAATGTCAAGCAAATTAGTCTTGCTGTGGTTGACTATATTTTTTAACGATGGCGGCATTGTGATTAACCATATTTCTTGATCGAACTTGCCAAATGTATTTCAAATAGAGAATAGACAGATTTCAAATTAGCTTCAAAATCAAGGGCCAAGGTCCGCTTGTGACATGAAAGGATTTGGGAAAATTATGTCCTTAAAGTTGCATTCTCCGTGCTATTTTTGAGTTTCATCCCGAAAAATAGATTCCTTTTCAAAATTGCTA